>MDKI01172483.1:0-12782 GCA_005239505.1 Nicotiana paniculata
TCGTAAGCTAAAAATGAAAAAGGGTATATTATCCAAGTCTGAATTAATTGCTTCTTATATGAAATAGGTAAAGAAAGATTTGATAAAAAATCTGGGATTAGAACATCAAGGTGATATTTCCATGGCATCTGCTGGTAATACCACAGAAGACGAAAAAGCTACATGTTTAGCAGGTGAAGCACAAAGTATTGATAGCACAGAATATATTGATATTGACGTTGAAAAATATCTTCAACAATTTCCAGCAAAGGTGGAAGCATCTTCCAACATGATAACACAATCAAAAGGCAAAGGACAAGCGGATGAATAATGTAGATGCTTTAATAAAGTTGTCAGAAAACTTTTCATAAAGTTGTCTTCTTTATAAAAGAAGTAGGCCCACATGTCGGGGCAATTATATAAGTATGAGGTAAGCACTTACCAAAGAATTTTGTTGTTTTCTTTGATATTTCTTAAGGATCTAGTCTATATAAGGATCCATCTTAGTTTTGAAAAAAGCGGACTTTGGTCACCTCTCTCCCACTCTATCTCTTGTAAAATCCTCTTTCCATATAAATAAAAATAACTTGTTGCGCTTGCTCATATCTGGTGTGGATTAAATTTAAGGTAATTTTAATTTTTTATTTTATTGTTTTCTTTTTATTTGTGTCTAGAATTAGCCTAAATGATAGGCTGAACACCTGTATTGGACTAATAACACACTAGACAGAGGTATCTTATGGCAATGTAGCCTTTATAAAAGGACTGTTCCGATGATTCTGAGGTTGAGATACTATAGCTCTGGTAGGGACTGAACCTGTCCTTTGGACGGAACTCCTGTGAAGCCCGTATTAGCGTTGTTAGGGCTGTAAGGAGTCGTAAAGGTTTGGTCCTTGCTTAGGTTATATGTCTTGTAACCGATCCTGCGATTTCATCGAAGCGATATTGTTCTTGTTATTTATATAGCAAATTGTTCACAGAATTCACCCAATTGCTGTTTTTCTGCCAATCTATGTTTCTTTATTTGCTGGTTGAGTTTTATTTCATTGCACAACTCAAGACCCTCTTGAGTACAGACGCTAATAAGCTTTCCATATGTAAAAGCATCATAATTAATGCTAACATTATCTCCCCTTAAATTCTTTCGAATTCTTTCTGCAAATAATGTAGGGAGACCGTCTATGAACTTAGACTTCCAATGAGAGCAGTTACATTCAACCAATTCCATAACCCTTGAAAGGAATACATCTTTATACCATCTAAAAGATATAAGTGTTCTACATCGTAGATTTTGGAGCATAGTCCTAATAGTTTCACTATTATCGGACCATCTTCCTGAAAAATGTTCAATAATAGTTAGGATTAGTGTATAAACCACATTTGGTACCTGATTTGTACCTTCTTGTTTAACAGCATTTAATATTGCTGCTCGTTGGGTTCCATCGAGATAATTATCGCACCATCCTTTTAATTGTCCAGTGAAACCTGATATAACCATCTAGGCAATTGTTGTCTCATCATTCTTATTAGCCTTGCAAATAGTACTATACATAAGAATTCTATGCATCATAGTATATATTTGTCGATCAGTAAAACCATCTATGTTTCATTCATAGATCTCTTTTCCATTATAACTATTAGACAGGTAATTTTCCTGTTCTTCTATAAGAATATCTTGAGGAGTATGGCGAAGATAATAAAACATCCTTTGCATTAGCTTTCGAGCATGTTTTTCTGAGATTTATTTATCTCATCCGGAATATAATTCCTAGAAGATTCTCGATTATCCATTTGGAGAGGAGTAATCTTTAATCCTTCAAATTTTTCTTCCAGCATCCTTTCTATATCATCCAGATTCCTTAATTTAAAATTTTTTATATCTGGAGGAGGTTGGATAGTTGGAGTAGTTGTTATTACCCCCTTACCTTTGTCATCCTTGCTCTTCTGCATTTCGGAGCATAGCTTATCAATTTTATCATGAAAAGAGAGAATATGTTCCCCTAAAATGCTCACATAAACATTAGGTGCCATATCAGGAGTGACAACATGATTACGGATTTTGATATTATCAACATGATTTTGAGAAATATCATCTTCTCTAATTTGAGAAGTTGATGCCCTAGAAGGCAAGTCAACAATATAATCAGTAGGAGATATGTATGAAGAGCTACCAGATCTTATCATTATGGATGGTAAGCCAATATTATCAGCATAACTTATGAGAGAATTAAAATCATCAAATCTAATTTTAACAGTTCCATCAGGGGTTTGCTCAATTTCAGAAATATCTGAATTTTGACATGCTGTTTGGGTGGAGCTGCTTCCTCAATTACCCATTCCTTTGGGAAATCTATTTTCATCCCAATTAATAGGTCTTCTAGTTATAACTTTTGACCTACTGAAATTAGTTTCCATTAAAATAGTTTCATTTTAAAAATGCATTACTTTGCACATAGGATTTAAAGTATACAAAGGTTTATAATAAATCCTATATCAGATACATATAACTTCTGTACCTGGCATATAATCATATCCATGCAATTTGACACTTAATATTAAAGCATTTAGAGAGTTCTCATTATTATGAGAAATTTGCAAATTAGGATAAGCATTAAAATATACTGGGCCATAAACCAAACTAGTCTGAACTGTCCCTATAAGAGATTTTTTCCAGTTCTGATTTCGACCATCTCGTAAAGCTGCTATAAATCTCTCAGATAAGCCTCTTAAAGTAAGTGGCTTAAAGGCCACTTGGACTAAACCAATATGCATAAATCGATAAGTTTCCTATAAGGGGCTAAATCATTTTCAGATAATAACCGAAAAGTACCATGATCAGAATCAATAGTAATAATTTGTTCGGTTGTTTTAACAATTTGTTTAAAACCAATTTGTTCAAAAGTACCCATTTGGTAAATAACATTCTTTTGGACTTTAGGAATAGTCCATTTATTTAGTAAATCTAAATGTTGAGGCATATCATATTCATCTTTTCTACTATTTTTAACAATAGAGTGTTATCTTATGATATTCATAAGAGAAAGAGTATTGGACTAATACCACCTATTAGAGTGAAACATGGCTCTAATACCATTTTAAAAACAAGAACAAGATCGCTTCGATGAAACTGCAGGATCGTTTACGAGACATATAACCTAAGCAAGGACCAAACCTTTACGACTCCTTACAGCCATAACAACGCTAACACGGGCTTCACAGGAATTCCGTACAAAGGACAGGTTCAGTCCCTACCAGAGCTATACTATCTCAACCTCAGAATCATCGGAACAGTCCTTTTATAAAGGATACAACGCCATAAGATACCTCTGTCTACTGTGTTATTAGTCCAATACAGGTGTTCAGCCTATCATTTAGGCTAATTCTAGACACAAATAAAAAGAAAAAAATAACAAGAAATTAAAATTACCTTAAATTTAATCAACACCAGATATGAGCAAGCCCAACCAGTTGTTTTTATTTATATGGAAAGAGGTTTTTACAAGAGAGAGTGGGAGAGAGGTGACCAAAGTCTGCCTCTTTCAAAACTAAGATGGATGCTTATATAGACTAGATCCTTAAGAAATATCAAGGAAAACAACAAAATCCTTTGGTAAGTGCTTACCTCATACTTATATAATTGCCCCGACATGTGGGCCTACTTCTTTTATAAAGAAGACAACTTTATGAAAAGTTTTCTGACAACTTTATTAAAGCATCTACATTATTCATCCGCTTGTCCTTTGACTTTTGATTGTGTTATCATGTTGGAAGATGCTTCCACCTTTTCTGGAAATTGTTGAAGATATTTTTCAACGTCAATATCAATATATTCTGTGCTATCAATACTTTGTGCTTCACCTGCTAAACATGTAGCTTTTTCGTCTTCTGAGGTATTACCAGCAGATGCCATGGAAATATCATCCTGATGTTCTAATCCCAGATTTTTTATCAAACCTTTCTTTACCTCCTTCATATAAGAAGCAATTAATTCAGACTTGGATAATATACCCTTTTTCATTTTTAGCTTACGAGTAATGTGCTTAAAAGGACTATCATCTAGATCCTCCTGTTGGGACTTCAGCTGAGTCTCCTCCTTGTATCTCGCAAGGGTAGTCTTAATGGAGTTCAAAATATCTTGTCCTATCAATTGTCCTTCAGCATTTTTCTGAACAATCTTGTTCCAAAATTTAGTATAAAATTTTCTTTTAAGACAACGAAAGTTGTCCTCAATCTTTGGATACTTCAACTATCGATCTCATGATCCAGGGGATTGAAAATTCAATGAAAAAGTACATCATAGACATACCTTCAAAGAAAACATCATCATTTTGTAATTGTTTAATTTTTGGAGATATGTCTACCCATTCAACATATAAATGTTTATAATCATCTGGTAAAATCTCCATTGAAGGGCCATATGAGGTCCACCACTTCGCAAACCAATTTGGAATGCTTTGTTCAAATATATGAGAACATATCTTGATGAACCAATGTGTTTTTGTTCATCATTTTCATAGAGCAAAACTTTCCATATAATCCAATAATTATATTTAACTGAGACTTTTTGCTCTAGATGGATATAATCCTTTAAGGTGCTTAAACCCCATTCTTCTGGAGTAACAACCTTCTTGATACTAATCTTTGAAAAGCTATAAGCTTTTGATTGGAAATGATTGAATTCAGCTGACCCTGTAGATTCTAGGATTTTTTCATAATGCATCCTGTATTTATAAGCAATCGTTGGATACGATGTCGTATCAAGATACCTGTTCATCAATTCTTGTGGTTTGTCTTGCCATCTTAAATCAAAATGATTAATTAGAAGTATAACTTCATCCTTGGTATTTTTATGAAATACCTCTGTATTAGTATTACCTTTATCTGTAAGAGCAGTAGAGTATGATGGGTTACTGCTACTACTTGTTCCTTCTTGTGACTTTATAAAGTCAAGAAATTGTTTATACATTGGATGGTCTGTATTAAGACTTGTATTAGATGCCAAATTCGTTGCTATTAGCCTTTGGCTTCCCATTTGACCAAGAATATTTCTTCGGCTTGCAGATCCGCCTCCTTGGTAGGATCCTTTCCCTTTGCCTTTTCCTCTATTAGAGGAGCGACTTCCTCCTGGCCAAGGTGGCCTCATAATCTTGCAAAATATTGATTTAGAAAGTTATGAGCTTAAATATTCTCTAGTGAGAAAGTCAGGGAAACTATTTTCTACTCCTTTTTTATATTGAATTTCAAAATCAAATGGAGCTAATAAAGCTTGTCATCTAGCAAACATTTGTTTGGATACATCATGTTTAACATATTTATTAAAGATGAACTTGGCAGCTTGACAATCAGCTTTTATTAAAACTTCTAATTATATAAATCAGTCTGAAATTTCAACACATTTAACTATAGCAAGAATTTCTTTAGCTATAGTAGCATAATTCTTTTGGCTATTATTCCATTTTCTTGAATAAAATTGAATCAAGTATTCCTGTTTATTATCAGGAGAAATTTGTTTCAATATTCCGCCATAGCCAATATCTGAGGCATCAGCCTCCACAATTTTTTCCCAGCTTGGATTAGCAAGGGTGAGACACGGAAGGTTATTAACCTTAGCCTTAATATGTTGGATCGCCTGAGTATGACTATCAGTCTAGGCTTTAGGGTTTTTCTTCAATCTATCATATAAGATAGAGGTATCTTTTGCCAAACCCTTTATAAAAGGAGAAATATAATTTAAGCTGCCCAAAAATCTCTGCAATTGAGTTATATCATGAATTTGATCCGGAAATTTAGAAGCAAATTCAATACTTCTTTATATAGGAATAATTTTTCCTTTTTGAATGCTATAACCCAAAAATCTGACATTTGTCTGAAAAAGGTGCATCTTTGGTTTAGATATAACCAAACCGTTTTGAATAATAAGTTTTTTAAATAAATCTAGATGTTTAAAATGCATCTCAAGAGTTTTAGAAAAAACTAAGATATCATCTATATATACTATTATAAAATTGCTATAAGGAAATGAAAATATCATTCATTATTTTCTGAAAATCAGAAGGAGCATTTTTCAAACCAAATGGCATAACATTCCATTCATATTGCCCCATAGGGACATTGAAAGCAGTTTTATATTTATCTGCTTCAGAAATCTGTATCTGCCAATAACCAGATTTTAAATCAAATTTAGAAAATATAATACTATCATGTAATCGATCTAATAAATCTTTTTTATTAGGTATAGGATACCTTATCCATTTTAAAACTTTATTAAGAGGTTTATAATTAATAACCAATCTTGGAACACCACTTTCCTGTTCTGCATGTTTGTTAACATAAAAAGTAGTACAAGACCATTTTGATTTAGAAGGTCTGATAAGGCCCTTCTGTAATAACGAATTTACAAAAACAACAACAACAAACCCAGTTTGATCCTAGCATGTGGGGTCTGGGAAGGGTAGTCTGTACGCAGACCTTACCCCTACCTAATGCAGGTAGAGAGGCTGTTTCCAATAGACCCTCGGCTCAGGAAGGGCAAGAAGAAGAAAAGGGAAGCAAGGAAGGAAGAAAGATGGAAGAAAAAAAGATAAACAATATCCACTAATAGCAACACGGAATACAATACCTGAGGAGAACAAAACCACATACCATAAGAAAAATCAAAGTATAAGAAGGGAAATGCATGCTACTAAGCCTATCGGTGAGCACTATAAACTACCTACTAACCCTCTACCTTAATCCTCGACTTCCACACCCTCCTATCAAGTGTCATGTCCTCAATGAGCTGCAGCAGCGGCATGTCCTGCCTAATCACTTCTCCCCAGTACTTCTTAGGCCTACCTCGACCCCTTCTCAAACTCTCCATGGCCAACCTCTCAAACCTCCTGACAGGGGCATCAATGCTTCTTCTCCTAACATGTCCGAACCATCTCAGCCGCGACTCCCGCATCTTGTCCTCCACGGAGGCTACTCCCACTCTGTCCCGGATAACTTCATTCTTAATTCTATCCCGCTTGGTACACCCACACCCATCTCAACATCCTCATCTCTGCTACTCTCATCTTCTGCACTTGGGAGTTCTTGACTGGCCAACACTTAGCCCCATACAGCATAGCGGGTCGAACCACCACTCGATAAAACTTACCCTTAAGTCCTAACGGCACATTCTTATCACATAGAACACCGGAAGCGAGCCTCCACTTCATCCACCCCGCTCCGATGCGATGTCTGATATCTTCGTCAATCTCCCCGTTACCCTGGATACTTAAAACTCGCTCTCTTGGGGATAACTTGAGCATCAAGCTTAACCTCTACGTCTGCATCATGGGTCTCACTGAATTTGCACTCCAAGTATTCTGTCTTGGTTCTACTCAGTTTGAAACCTTTAGACTCCAAGGTCTGTCTCCAAACCTCCACCCTCGCGTTAACTCCGCTATGCGTCTCGTCAATCAACACTATATCATCGACAAATAGCATGCACCAAGGCACCTCCTCTTGGATTTGACGCGACAGTACATCCATCGCCAAGGCAAATAAAAATGGGCTAAGAGCCGATCCCTGGTGCAACCCCATCACCACAGGGAAAAGGTCCGAGTCATCATACATATCTTTAATCGCCCTAATGTACGCTACCGGAACTCCGCTAACCTCCAAACACCTCCATAGGACCTCCCTTGGAACTTTATAGTATGCCTTCTCAAGGTCAATAAACACCATATGTAAATCCTTCTTCCTTTCCCTGTACTGCTCCACTAATCTCCTTACCAGATGAATCGCTTCCGTAGTCGAACGCCCCGGCATGAATCCAAACTGATTCTCGGAAATAGACACACACTTCCTCACCCTAGCCTCCACCACTCTCCCCCAAACCTTCATAGTGTGACTCAATAACTTGATACCCCTATAATTGTTGCAATTCTGGATATCACCCTTGTTCTTGTAAAGCGGCACAATCGTACTGCACCTCCATTCTTCGGACATCTTCTTTTCCTTAAAAATAACATTCAACAGCCTAGTGAGCCACTCCAAACCTGCCCGCCCCACGCTCTTCTAGAATTCCACCGGGATTTCGTCCGGCCCCGTTGCTCTTCCCCTGCACATCTTACGCATCGCTCATTCCACCTCCTCTACCGTAATCCGCCTACAGTACCCAAAATCCCGCCGACTTTCGGAGTGCTCCAACTTACCCAGCACAATGCATCTATCCCCCTTCTCATTCAACAGTTTATGGAAGTATGTTTGCCATCTTCTCCTAATGAGCGCCTCGTCCATCAACACTTTACCATCCTCGTCCTTGATGCACTTGACTTGGTCTAAGTCACGGGCTTTCCTCTCCCTCACCTTGGCCAACAGGTACAACCTCTTGTCCCCACCTTTGCCCTCGAGGTCCTCGTACAAACGAGCAAATGTTGCGTTCTTAGCCGTCGTAACTGCTAACTTTGCCTCTTTCTTTGCCTTTATGTAACACTCCCGATAAGTCCTTTTTTCTTCCTTGTTTGTACTCTCTACTTGCTTAAAATAAGTAGCTTTCTTAGCTTCCACTTTACCTTGAACCTCTCCGTTCCACCACCAGTCCCCTTTATGACCCCAGGAGAACCCTGTGTGACCCCTAAGACCTCTCTAGCAGCTACCCTAATGCAATCTGCAATCATGGACCACATACTAGACGCGTCCCCCATACTCATCCAGGCCCTCATAGCCACCAACTTCTCCCCTAACTCTTGAGCTTTGTCCTTGGTCAAGTTACCCCACTTGATCTTAGGTTGCCTGTATCCCGCCCTCTTCCTCCTACTCCTCTTGATCTCCAGGTCCATAACTAGGAGCCTATGCAGAGTCGTGAGGTGCTCACTCGGGATGACCTTGCAGTCACTGCACAGACCTTTATCACATTTCCTGCAGAGAAGGTAATCAATATGAGTCTTGCCCATTGAATTTCGGAAAGTGGCCAGGTCTTGCCTTAGTAGGGATATTATCTTCCGAAAAATCTTCTTCATATGGAAGAGTAACTATATGTTTTTTTCTCTCCCAAACACATTTGGATGATCACCACATATTTGTAATGAAAACTGATTTTGTAAAAAATCAATTTTTCCCTAATTTTATGATTTTGAAGAGTCTCATCAATAGTAAGACTACAAATCTCATTTTTAAGAAAATCAATTTGTTTATATTTTGAAGAAATTCGATTTTTAATTTCATTGATTCAATCTGGAAAAAGGTTAAGCAATAAAATCAATCCTTATTTGTTTTCCTTCAAAAGTACCAGTTATTCTAGTTTCATCCCATAGAATAATTGGATATATATGCCAAAAGAAAGGCATTCCCAGAATGACTTCATTAGAAATATTTTTGACTAAAACAAAAGTTTCAGGGAGACAAATATTATTTGTACAAATATAAGCTTTGGGTAATTTATATTCTATACCCATTTTTTGACCACTTGCATTTCGAAGACTATGAATTGTTTTATGAAAATATTTCGAAGGTATAAGTCCTTCCTGTATACAATTCAAATCAGCTCCGCTATCAATAAGAGCAGTAAATTCCTTTTTAAGATTATAATCAATATAAAGAGTATTTTTTGCAATTGGTTTATGAGCTGTAATTAACTCAATAGTACCCAAAAATAATTCTTTATTATCAGGAGAAAATTTTGGAGTTTCAGGAAGATTATCTTGAAAATGAAAAATATCAGGAAAATTATTTTCATTTTCATCATCAATGATTATCTTCTTACCTTGTCTTTGTTGGAAGACATCACTCTCTATATGAGTAATTCTATTATCTAGAACCATATTATGATTCTTTAATGAAGAAATTTCTTTCTTTAGGTTATTAACATCTTGCACTAAATCTTGTATAGTAGTAGGAATATAATCCATTTGAGTTTTAGCTATAAGCTGCCTCTTTATTTCTGCCATAGAATAAGAAGTATTATCAGAAGTAGTTTCCGGAGTAATTCTAGTATTACCAGAATTATTCTCAATCTTGTCAATAATCTGAGATCTTATAATTGGATCCTCAACTATTTTGAGTATCTTCATTAAGTTGTCATTACTCAACACATTTATGTTCAATTCCTTGAACTGAGAACATAGTTGATAAAAGTAATCGTTCTTGTCTTTATTTTCGCAGGGTTGGCCAATCTGACAAGGAGCACATTCCTCATCCGAGGAAAATGAAGACATATAATCTTCTTCATGAAGGACTCTTAAATCTTCACTAGTATTGGAAGATTGATTATTATCCTTATCATTATCATTATCAGATTGATCTGTACTAGAATTCTCTGGTGAAGAATTCAATAGAATCTTACATAAAGAATCCTTAATGTTATCATCAAGATCAAGGCTCTTAATTTTATCCTTGACTTTACAATTTTTCGCATAATGCCCTATTCGTCCGCATCTATGACAGGCATTAGACTTATTAGTCTTGTAATAATCCTTCCGACTTTTGTAAGCCTTTTGTCTTTTTTCACATTTTTCCAAACGTTTTTCTTTTATTTCTCGTCTATAAGACTTTCCTTTATAAAAATTATTTTCCTTGTGTCAACGAACTCCTCAAACTCACATATTCTCCTCTTATATGCTTATTATAAAGAAACAGACATACCAAGACTCTAGCAACGACGGTAACCTTTAGTAAGTGAAGTACAATTAGAACCTATCTTCCAAAGAATGCTTTCACGCTACTGAGGAAGATTATTTAATCCCGTCACTTGACCCAAAAACAGAATTTATAACCAACAGGTAGACACACCAAACTCTTACTTTATTGTGGACGCAGACACTATCTCTCTTCATATGAAAGTCACTCTCAGTTGATCCTATTTCGAAGCGACATAAACAAATTACTTTGAGTTTATATCTTAACATTTCTGTAGAAACCAAGCAAGTACTCTGATATTAGACATTTTCTTCACATAACTATTGTTAAATGTGACCATACTAATATCGTGACTTGATTATATGTCTTGCCTAATGTCTCTATAAGAATCGGGTAAAGTCCCATTAAAGGTCTTGATAAATACGAGAAGGATGGCATAAGGTCACCGCCTAATTCATAATGATAGTATCCTCATAAGTCCTTCCCAGCTAAGCTAAGGGTCAACCAAGGCAACCACGATCTCCATCACCGACTAACACTACCATTAACTCCCCATCACCACATATCAGAAATAACTAATAACCATCCCAAACCACAATCCCACACAATGCTGATGCAACTCGAAACTCAACCTCTATCAACATAACCCAAAGTACCACCAGCATAACATCAACAAGACCCACAAAAGAGACATTTAACAAGTATTTTATAACAAGAAGAAATTTTCTCTAGTTTAAAAATTGGCAGCAGCTATTACAAATTTAAAGATTCTGAATATTTAGTTCGGATCTACTCCTTAAAGTACCAGGCTCGCTGAGAGAAAATTTCTACCCATAAGAACTTCTTCTCTTTGTTTTTGTTGGTTTTAATTCATAGTATTCATGATGGAAGGTTATTCTGCTCTATAACATCAATGCGCACTCTCCACAAGTCAAAACAAAGAAAGTTGAAGACTTCCACAGTTTTTTCATTGCTGAGATCTATTATAGCTTTATGCATGTCCTTGACAATTTAAAGCAGGCGCAAATTCTCTCAAGTTGCCGCATATCATATTATCTATCCATTATAATAGTTGGAAAATACTCTTTCCCGTTATGGATAGCAAAGCATGGCCGATCATTATGGGTATAGGGATAGATCCCTAGCAGCAATTTATATTTTTCATGATTACAATCAAAGGAGCTTTCTTTCCTTAAACCGTTGCCCCAAAATCTTAACAAAATTTAACTATCACAGAAACCTGGCTCATAGGATAACTGAATCTTTTTGCACTTTGAGCTTACCATTATTCAGTTGTCGTCGAACTGGATGGGAACGAGATTCTACAGATTCTGCACCATTTCCTGACAAAGTACCGGCCCCCTCCACATCCATTCAATCAAAATAATTCAGGAGCCCTCAAACAATAATACAAACGGCGGAGTAGAATCTCTACTCAAGAATCTGCAGCTGGAGCAAAAAATCTATACATAGTAAATTTTACATTTCAATACCCATTCAATCTAAAGTCAAAGCGCCATTTGGCTGCTGAGAAAATCCATTAAAAAGGACAGCTCGGTGCACTAAACTCCTGCTATGCGCGGGGTCCGAGGAAGGGCCGGACCACAAAGGTCTATTGTACGCAGCCTTACCAGCCTTACCCTGCATTTCTGCAAGAGGCTGAGAAAATCCATAAGAATTGAAATAACATACTCCGTCTGGCCCGTTATGCGGCCACTTTCCCTTTTAGTCTGTTCAAAAGATGAATGACAAATTTCTTTATTTTGAAACAATTTAATTTTAAAATTTTCATACGCTCAACGAGGTGATTTATTGCCATACAAATGCCAATAGCCTGTTTTAAATCACAAGTTTCAAAGCTCTTTTTTTAAACTCCGTGTTCAATCAAATAATGACACATAAATGCGACAAAGTGAGTAGTAAAATTGAGCTCCGGCATCAAGAAAATTTAAGCACACTATTGGTGTGTTTGGTATGAAGAAAACCAATATTCCCATGTTTGATTTGTCAAAATATTTGCTCTAGGAAAACAAGTGCCTTAAATCAAGAAAATGACTTTCCAGGTGAGAGTAGGAAAAACAAGTTCTACAAGTTGCATTCCACGCTGATTGTCTCCTCTCCACCCCCAACACCCTCCACCCCCACCCCCAATCCCCAATACAGCCTTTAATCCCGCCCCTCACCCCCACCCCCCACACTCC
>ML305162.1:0-22699 GCA_005239505.1 Nicotiana paniculata
ATTGGAAAAACTCCCTCTCTACCCTTTATTAATACGGGGTAGTGGAAAAAGGAGGTGTGACAAACCTAGCCTCACCCGGCTCAAACCAACCCACCGGAGATCTACACCTCCTACCATATAACGCCTCATATGGAGCCATCTGAATACTGGACTGGTAACTCTTATTATAAGCAAACTTCGCGAGTGGCAGAAACTGGTCCCATGTACCCCCAAAATCAATGACACAGGCACGCCACATGTTCTCCAAAATCTGAATAGTACGCTCTGACTGCCTGTCGGTCTGAGGATGAAATGTTGTGCTCAACTCGACCTGAGTATCCAACTCTCTTTGCACGACTCTTCAAAACTGAGATGTGAACTGATTACCTCTGTTGGAAATGATGGAAACTGGGACCCCGTGAAACCGGACAATCTCTCTGATATAAATCTCTGCTAACCGCTCCGAAGAATAAGTAGTACCAACAGGAATGAAGTGCGCGGACTTGGTCAGCCGATCCACAATGACCCATATAACATCAAATCTCCTCGAAGTCCGTGGGAGCCCAACTACAAAGTCCATGGTGATTCGCTCCCACTTCCACTCCGGAATATCTAACCTCTGAAGCAATCCACATGGCCTCTAGTGCTCATACTTGACATGCTGGCAGTTGAGACACCGAGCTACAAACTCAACAATATCCTTCTTCATCCGCCTCCACCAATAATGTTGTCTGAAATTATGGTACATCTTCGCGGCACCCGGATGGATGGAATACCGCAACCTATGAGGCTCTGCTAAAATAAACTCTCGAAGTCCATCCACGTTGGGTACACAAATATGGCCCTACATCCTCTTGACCTCGTCATCCCCAATAGTCACATCCCTGGCATCACCTCGACGGACCCTGTCCTGAAGGACTAGCAAGTGTCGATCATCATACTGGCGTGCTCTCATCCGATCATAAAGAGAAGACCTGGAGGCTACACAAGCCAATACTCGTGGGGGTATGACAAATCCAATCTCACCAACTGACCCACTAAGGTGCTGCTGGAAGGTAGGCTAGAATCCTCAAACTCTCTGCTCTACGACTCAGGGCATCGACCACTATATTGGCCTTCCCCGGACGATATAGAACAGTGAGGTCATAATCCTTGAGAAGATCCAACCATCTCCTCTGACGCAAATTTAAGTCTTTCTGCTTCAGCAGATACTGCAAACTATGGTGATCAGTGAAGATCTCACAATGCACTCCATACAAATGATGGCGCCAGATCTTCAAGGCATGAACAATGGCAGATAACTCAAGATCGTACACTGGGTAATTCTTCTCATGCACTTTCAACTGTCTAGACGCGTAGGAAATCACCCTACCGTCCTGCATCAATACCTCTCCCAATCCAACTCTAGAGGCATCACAGTAAACTGTATAAGAACCTGAACCAGTAGGCAAAACCAACACCAGAGCTGTAGTCAAAGCTCACTTGAGATTCTGAAAGCACTCCCCATACTCCTCAGTCAACCTAAACTGAGCACCCTTCTGGGTGCAGTTTGGTCATAGGTGTTGCAATAGATGAAAATCTCTCTATGAAACGATGATAGTACCCTGCCAAACCAAGGAAGCTGCGAATCTCGATAGCTGACGACGGTGTAGGCTAGGCCAACTCTACACCGCCTCCACCTTCTTCGGATCTACCTTGATCCCATCACAAGACACCACATGGCCCAAAAAGGCAACTGAACCAAGCCAGAATTCACACTTAGAGAACTTTACATACAACTCCCTCTCCCTCAGAGTATGAAGCACAACTCTCAAAAGCTTCTCATGATCCTCCCGAGACCAGGAATATACCAATATGTCATCAATAAACACGATGAAGAAGGAATCAAGATAAGGCCGAAACACACTGTGCATCAACTGTATAAAGGCTGTTGGGGCATTGGTTAGCCCAAATGACATAACAAGAAACTCATAATGACCATATCTGGTCCTAAAAGCAGTCTTCGGGATGTCCGAGTCCTGAATCTTCAACTGATGATACCCGGATCTCAAGTCAATCTTAGAGAACACCCTGACTCCCTGAAGCTGGTCAAACAGATCATCAATACGAGGCAAAGTATACCGATTCTTCACCGTAACCTTGTCCAGCTGCCGATAATCAATACACATGCGCATAGAACCATCTTTCTTCTTCACAAAAAACACCGGTGCACCCCAAGGTGACACACTAGGCTGAATGAGCCCCTTATCTAGGAGTTCCTGAAGTTATTCCTTCAATCCCTTCAACTCCACTGGTGCCATACGATAAGGTGGAGTAGAAATAGGTTGAGTGCCTAGCACCAGATCAATACAAAAATCAATATCCCAGTCAGGTGGCATGCCTGGCAGGTCTGCAGGGAACACGTCAAGAAAATCATGGACCACCGGAACAGAATCAACAGCAGGAGTCTCACCACTAGAATCCCTTACAAAACCCAAATACGATAAGCATCCCTTATCAACCATACGCTGAGCCTTCAGGTAAGTAATCACCCTGCTAGGCACATACTCAGTAGAACCTCTCCACTCAACTCTCGGAACTCCAGGCATAGCCAAGGTCATAGTCTTAGCGTGACAATCAAGAATATCATGACATGGAGATAGCCAATCCATGCCCAGTATCACATCATACTCAACCATGTTGAGTAACAATAGGTCCACTCGGATCTGTATACCCCCAATAGATATCACACACGATCGATACACACGGTCTACAACAATAGTATCACCCACGGGAGTCGACACATGAACAAACGTAACTAAAGACTCACGGGGCATACCCAGGAAATGTGCAAAATAAGACGAGACATATGAATATGTAGAACCAGCATCAAATAGGGCTAAAACATCTCGGTGACAGACTGATATAATACCTGTGATCAATGCATCGGATTCCATAGCATCTGGTCTAGCTAGAAGTGCATAGAAATGGCCCTGACCTCCACCTGCTCGACCTCCCCCTCTAGGGCGGCCTCTAGCTGACTGAATCCCACCCCTAGCTGCCTGGGTGGGTGGTGAAGTAACTGGAGCTGAAGTCGAAGGCTGGATCCTCAACTGAGATGGACCTCCAAGAAGATGAGGACACTGCCTCCTCATATGCTCGAACTCTCCACACTCATAACAACTCCCTGGTGCAGGAGACAAGGACTGAAGGGAACCCCTGGAGCCAGCATAACCACTTGAAGAACCATGCATGGAGGAACTCTGAATAGATGATGCCCAAGATGAACTCTGATCTGGGAGAGAACTGAATGATGAGCGGCCTGGAAGAGAACCGCGGGGACCTGCCCCGATGATGCACCGCTATAATCTGCGCGAACTGGCTGAGAAGACCTAAATGAGTGGCATCTACTGTGCTGAAACTGCCCCCTGGAAGGAGTATCACTGAAAGTGCTAAATCCACGAGGCCTCTTGGCCTCCCTCTCCTCTCGCTCCTGACGGCGAAAAGACTCAATATCTCGAGCAATATCAACAACCTGCTCGAAGGTAGCACCTGATACTCTCTCCCTAGTCATCAGAATATGGAGCTGGTAAGTGAGGCTATCCACGAACCTCTGGATCCTCTCCCTATCAGTAGGGACTAGCTCAGCAGCATGACGAGCCAACTCTGAAAAACGTATCTCATACTGCATCACCGATAACTCTCTTTGACGCAGTAGCTCAAACTACATGCGCTGCTCCTCCCTATGGGACTGAGGGACATACTTCTCCAAAAAGATAGTGGAGAACTACTGCCAGGTGAGGGGTGCTGAACCAACAGGCCTACGCCTCTCAAAAGACTCCCACCAAGTGAAAGCAGCACCAGAAAACTGAAATGTAGCAAATGAGACGCCACTGGTCGCCAGAATCCCATCAGTACGAAGTAGCCTCTGACACTTATCCAGAAAACCCTGGGCGTCCTCGCCCTCTGTGCCGCTGAATGTCGGAGGCTGAAGTCTACTAAACCTCTCCAGCCTACGCTGCTCATCCTTTGGCATAGCTAGAACCACGAAGTCCTGAACTGGAACAGCCGGCTGGGCTGGAACTGCCCCCGGTGGCTGCAGGCCCTGTACAACCTGCTTAGGTGTCCGGGCAGCTGGAGTCTGAGTGCCTCCCCCGGCCCGATATGTAGCGACAGTAGAAGATACAGCAACCGACTGAGCAAGTCTGGTACATATGGTCAAGATCTGAGTCAGGGTCTCCTGAAGACCCGGAATAACAATAGGCACTGCTGGTGCCTGAGCTTGTCCTGCTGGAATATCCACGGCGGGAACCTGATCCTGAATAGTTGGGGGATCAACTGGTACTACCCCGGATGCTGCGTAGGCTGGTCCTCTACCTCTACCACGTCCTCGACCTCTCGCTGGTCCAGCTGGTGTCTGGTCACCCTGATCAGTAGCGCTTGTCCTCACCATCTGTGAGAGAATGAAACAATAGAAGTTTAGATTTCCAAAATCAATAGAATTGCACGACATAATTCAATAAAATGAGATGTTTTCCTATGAGTTCCGTAGCCTCTCGAAGATAAGTACAGACGTCTCTGTACCGATCCTCAAGACACTACTAAACCTGCTCATGACCGTTGAGTCCTATGTAACCTAGGGCTCTGATACCAACTTGTCACGACCCAAAATCAACAAGGGTCGTGATGGTGCCTATCGTGCTAGGCTAGCCCTCTAACACAATGAAATCAATATTTTTTCTGTTTATAATAAATATATCCTTATATTCTGATAAAGATTCCTTTATAGGACAAGTTCAACAAGAAAATAATAACCCAAACGATCAAAATCTAATACCGACCCAGACCTCTGGAATCAACTGTCATGAGCATCTAAGACGGTAAATACAACGTATAAGACAATGACTTTGCTACTAACATAAATCCAAAGTGTGAAAAATCTATGAACTGGGAAAGGAAAGGAGGTGAGCTGGGGACACTGAGCAGCTACCTCGATCCTCAAACAAACTCCAAGCACGTCAGAAATCAACTAGCGAGATGGTCCGGTACCTGGATCTACACATAGAGGTACAGAGAGTAACGTGAGTACGCCAACTTAGTAAGTAACCAAAGTAACTAAAAACTTGAGTGCTGTGAAGAGATTTTATAAATCAGGATTTAATAAAAATAGTAATTCAACTTTTATTAGAAAAGCTCAGTATAAAAAAGAGTGAGAAAAATAGTAAATTTCACAATGTAACAGCCTCTCAGGCACAGTATCACTCATAACAATGTCTCTCAGTCACTCGTGAATTACACTATCGGTATTCCATGCTCACACTAAACACTCTCACTAAACAAGTACCAGGTATCCACACAACTGTTGTGGCGTGCATCCCGATCCACAAATACTAAGCCTGACTGAGTTCACAAATTATTTACTAACATAGTGTAAGAATAGTGTAAAAATACCCCTGAGGGTCTAAACAGATCAGCACAAGGCCCCAAATATGGCTTAGAACCCATAGATAATTATAAGTCCCTAAAATACAGGTTATTTCATGATTTTAAATCAATTATACGTATTACTAGTCGCTACGGGACATACCAAGTAACGATCCCTATCGGTGCACGCTCACACGCTCCTCACCTAGCATGTGCGTCACCTCATTTATCAAAACAATGTGAAATACCAGGGTTTCATACCCTCATGTCTTGAGTTACAATTGTTACTTACCTCAAAACCGGATAAAATACTAGTCCACGGTGCCTTTGCCACTAGATTCGGCCTCCGAGTGCTCCAAATCTACCAAAAATCAGATTTATATCATTATTATATGCCAAGGAATGAAACCCATCCAAAAATTATCAGAATTATCCAAAAATCCCAAAATTGGTAAAACCCGACCCCCGTGCCCACGTCTCGGAACTCGTTAAAATTTACACCACAAGAATCCTCATCCTGTCACGACCCAAATCCTAACCAAGGTCGCGATGGCGCCCAACACCACAGTCAGGCAAGCCAACCATTATCTACTAGTGAGTTTCATGTAGTTCACCAAAAACATTTTTCAACACTTGCTTAACCTAGTTTTGAGACATTAAGTAGAAACTGATAACTTAGGCAACTTTATATAAAATAAATAATCATGAATTCATAATTAACGATTACATCCCAAAAATAAAGTCTACTAGCGCGTGTGCCAGGAACCAGTGTCACAAGTCTACAAGCATCTAGTAGAATAATATCAAAAGGATAAAAGTCTGTCCTACTGTCTGAGTAAGTGTAGACATAAATGGCAAAAGAATAGCTCCAAAGTGCTGCTGGGGGTCGCCAAGAGAAGAAGCTCACTGTGGAGTCTAGACCAGGTATATATATATCAGGGATGAACTCCAGGCTGATACCCAGATGCACCCGCCTCAGAACCTGTACAATTAAGTATCGAGCGTTGCATGAGTACATAAACAATATGTACCCAGTAAGTATCCCGCCTAATCTCTAAGAAGTAGTGACGAGAGGTCGACGTGACACTCACTAGGGTAAAAATAATATGTTTTAAAGTAAGGCTAAGCAGGGATGGAAATCATGAATAATAATGAAGACATGAACATCAAATATCATTTACAGTTAGTTACCTTTATGTGCCAAGTTATCTAGCATACAAATTACCTAGTTTTCCTTTCTTCATGGTATTTTACAGAAATGTAGTCACAGAACACCCAACATCTAACAAACACACAACATGCCGCGAACATACGGCTGACACAACGCGAAAATAAATGTGCACTACCGAAGGGTCGAACGGCTCCAACCATAGATGCATCTATTACACCGCTCACGAATCGAACATGCGACGTGGTTGACATAATAGTAGGGCTATCCCGCTCGCGAATCATACATGTGACGCAGGTTCCCATATATATACACATAATTAACAGAAAATCAGGAAATTCAGTAGAGAATATACTTACGGGGAAGGTTTCAATAATATAAATTTCAGAATGTAACCTCCTAGATGCTCACTTAACAATTCAAGGATATTAGGCAACCTAAAATAAAATTTAAGATTATAGTTACGGCACATAAAGCATGCTTGTGAATCCTAAACCCCCGACATAACATAATAGTTTCTACGCACGGACTCTGATCACTTTGTGCGTGTGTATCCCCCACAAATAATGACATGCAATTGCTTATATTCACCTAGGGGGACAATTCCCTCTTACAAGGTTAGAAAGGAGACTTACCTTGGGTCAAGCCTACTTTTCGAGTCTAGAACGCGCCCGAAAATCCAAATTCGTCGCCCAAGAACTCGAAGCTAGCCAAACATCGCAGTAACAAGTCAATCTATGCTCAAAAGTCCCTAATTCTCTTACTTAAATTGTCATTTCAACCCAAATTGGAAAATCCTAAAATACACTCCCAGGCCCACATGCTCGGATTCCGGAAATTTCTTGAAGGAAACTATCACCCATGGCCTAAGAATCAATATTATATAATTTTTTGTATGATTCCTTAACAAATTTCTTGGAAATTTCCCATTTTTGTCAAAACCTGGGTTTTACTCTAAACCCATGATTTCCACTAATTTGATGTGTTTATCTACTTAAGAATTCAAGTATTTAAGCTAAATTTATAGTAGGTCGAATACCTTTCTTGCATGTTCTCAAAATCGTCCAAAGATGAAGAATAGTGTTCAAAAATGGCTAAGTCCCGTATTTAAAACGAAGTTCACTGCCTAGAGGCGTTTTGCACCTGCGGCTCTAGGACCGCACCTGCGGTCTCGCATCTGTGAGAAACATCTCGCATCTGTGAGAAACATCTCGCATCTGTGGAGGAGGGGAAGGAGGCCTGGTTTCGCACCTGCGGAGTGGAGTCCGTACCTGCGGCTTCGCTTCTGCGAAAAGGAGTCCGCATCTGCGAAAATGGGACCGCAGAAGCGATCTCGCACCTGCAACTTGCCCTCTGCAGGTGTGGTCGCACCAAATCTGGTGCACCAGCAGTCATTCAAGGCTAGTTTTTGCCTCGCTCGCTGCCCGAATGGCATCTGGGCCCACCCGAGACCCCGTCCAAATATACCAACAAGTCCTAAATTGTAATACAGACTCGCTCGAGCCTTCGGAACGTTCGAAACAACGCTAAATCTAAAAATCATACCCCAAAACCTATTGGATCAAACTTAAGAACTTTAAGTTCTTGAATTCGCTTTCAATACGCCGAACCTACCTATACTACTCGGAACGACACCAAATTTTGTAAGCAAGTCATAAATGACATAACAAAACTATTCCCGATCTCGGAATTCCATTTGGGACTAGATAACACAAAAACATTTTCAAAACCTCAAGTTTGAACTTAAGGAAACCTTAATTCACTATTAGGTGCCGAAATGCCCCTAGTTCATCCAAAACCCGTTCCGAACACACGCCCAAGTCTGAAATCATCATACGAACCTATCGAAACCTTCAAAATCTTGATTTCGAGGTCGTTTACTAAAATGTTGACCGAAGTCAAACTTTGCCTTAAAGGCCAACCTTAATGAACGAAGCGTTCATATATCACTCCAAACTCCTCAAAACCTCGAACCACCTGTATCCTCAAGTCATGAATCGGTAAAAGAAACTACAGGGAGTTTCATTTAGGGGCACAGGGTTCTAGAACGTGAAACAACCGGTTGGGTCGTTACATTCTCCACCTCTTAAACAAACGTTCGTCCTTGAACAGGTCTAGAATCATACCTGGAGTGCTGAATAAGTGTGGATATATGCTCCGTATGTCCTCCTCATAATCCCAAGTTGCCTTCTCGACTGGCGATCCTTCCTATCAATAATAGCAACTGGCTCCTCCTCGTAGCCCAACATATCGTCCAACTCAATGGTGCTGAAACCTATCACGTGAGAGAAGTCGGCGTGGTATCTCCAGAGCATGGACACATGAAAGACCAGATGAACCCCTGATAAACTGGGAGCAAAGCAAGCTCATAAGCTACCTCCCCAACTCGTCTCAACACCTCAAATGGGCCTATAAACCTTGGGCTCAGCTTTCCCTTCCTCCCAAACCTCATAATACCCTTCATCGGTGAGACCTTCAACAGAACCTTCTCACCCTCCATAAATGATACATCACGCGCCTTCTGATCCGCGTAACTCTTCTGTCTGGACTGTGTTGTGCGAAGCCTCTCCTGAATCAACTTCACCTTCTCCAAAGCATCCTTCACCAGATCGGTGCCATATAGCTTAGCCTCGCAAGGCTCAAACCAACCGATGGGGGAACGACATCGCCGACCATACAAGGCTTCAAATGGATCCATCTCAATGCTGGACTAGTAACTATTATTATAAGCAAACTCGGCCAAAGGCAAGAACTGGTCCCACTGTCCTCCAAAGAATCACACATGCCCTGAGCATGTCCTCCAATATCAGAATTATACGCTCCGACTGCGCATTGGTCTGAGGGTGGAATGTTGTGCTGAGCTCTACCCGGGTGCCTAACTCACTCTGTACGGCTCTCTAGAAGTGTGAGGTGAAATGAGGACCTCGATCTGATACAATGGACATAGGGACACCGAGAAACCGAACTATCTCCCGAATGTAGATCTGGGCCAACCTCTCAGAGGTATAAGTAGTAGCTACTGGAATGAAATGTGCTGACTTGTCAACCTGTCCACAACAACCCAAACCGCATCAACCTTCCGCGAAGTCCGAGGTAATCTAACTACGAAGTCCATAGTGATGCGCTCCCATTTCCACTCAGGTATATGCATCTACTGAAGTAGGCCTCCTGGCCACTGGTGCTCATACTTAACTTGCTGGCAATTTAAACACCTAGCCACATACTCCACTATGTCTTTCTTCATCCGCCTCCACCAGAAATGCTGCCTCAAATCACGATACATCTTCGTAGCACCAGGATGAATAGAATACCGCAAACTATGAGCCTCCTCTAGAATCCTCTTCCTCAGGCCATCAACATTGGGGACACAAAAGCGACCCTGAAGTCTCAGAACACCATCCTCGCCAATAGAAACCTCCTTGGCACCAACTTGTACCACTGTCTCCCGCAGCTCTGCCAAACGCAGATCAGCAAACTGCCGAGCCTTGATCTCCCCCAATAGTGAAGACTGAGCAACCACATGTACAAGAACTCAGCGGGGCTTTGAAAAATCCAACCTCAGCAGGCGATTAGCCAAGGACTGAATGTCCAAAGTTAGAGGTCTCTCCTCTGCCGAAATATAAGCCAAGCTACACATACTCTCTGCCTTTCTGCTTAAGGCATCTTCTACCACATTTGCCTTGCCCGGATGATAAATAATGGTGATGTCATAATCCTTCAGAACTCAAGCCACCTACGCTTCCTCAAATTAAGATCCCTTTTCTTGAACAAGTGCTGCAAAATTCGGTGATCTGTATAAACCTCACAAGGCACCCCATACAAGTAGTGCCTCCAAATCTTAAGAGCATGAACAATCGCCGCCAACTCCAGATCATGCATAGGGTAATTCTTCTCATGAACCTTCAGCTGCCGTGAAGCATATGCAATAACTCTCCCCTCCTGCATCAACACACAACCCAAACCAATACGTGAAGTGTCACAATAAACTGTATACATCCCAGAACCGGAAGGCAACACTAGAACTGGTGCTGAGGTCAATGATGTCTGAGATTCTGAAAGCTCGCCTCACACTCGTTAGACCATCATAATGGGGCATTCTTCTGAGTCAATCTAGTCAGATGAGCTGCAATGGATGAAAAACCCTCCACAAATCGGCGATAATAACCTGCTAGACCCATGAAACTCCTGATCTCTATAGCTGAAGTAGGACGTGTCCAACTCTGAACTGCCTCAACCTTCTTAGGATCCACCTTGATACCCTCTCTGGATACCATATGTCCCAAGAATGCCACAGAATCCAACCAAAACTCACACTTGGAGAACTTAGCGTAACGCGTTTTTTCTCGCAAGGTCTGGAGCACAACTCTCAAATGCTGCTCGTGCTCTCCCAGGCTACGAGGGTAAATCAAAATGTCATCAATGAAGACGATGACAAAAGAATGAATATAAGGCCTGAACACCATGTTCATCAAGTCCATAAATGCTCCTGGGGCATTAGTCAAGCGAAAGGACATCACCAGGAACTCATAATGACCATATCTCGTAAGAAAGGCCGTCTTTGGAACATCCGAGTACCGAATCTTCAGTTGATGGTACCCCGATCTCAAGTCAATCTTAGAAAACATTCGAGCACCCTGCAACTGGTCAAACAAATCATCGATACGCAGCAACGGGTACTTGTTTTTTATGGTGACCTTGTTCAACTGGTGGTAGACAATACACATCTGCATAGTCCCATCCTTCTTTTTCACAAATAACATTGGAGCACCCCAAGGCGATACACTCGGTCTGATAAACCCTTTAGCTAACAACTCCTTAAGTTGTTCTTTCAATTCTCTCAATTACTTCAGAGCCATATGGTACGGGGGAATAGATAAAGGTCTGAAGGGAATAGATCATCAAACTCTCGAACTACTGGCACTGAATCAATCGTCCGAGATTCGGCGGTGGTGTCCCGCGCATACGCAAGATAAGCCAAACAACCCTTCTTGACCATATGTCGAGCCTTCAGGAAAGAAATAACCCGACTAGTGGCACTAACTGAGGAACCTCTCCACTCCAATCTCGGCAACTCGGGAATGGCTAGAGTAACCATTTTGGCATAGCAATCTAAGACATCGTGATAAGGGGATAACCAATCCATGCCCAGGATGACCTCAAAATTAGTCATATCAACTAACAGGAGGTTCGCTCTGGTCTCGAACCCATAGAATAAAACCACACAGGACCGATAAATCCGGTCCACAATCATATAATCGCCCACCAGAGTGGACACATAAACAGGAATGCCCAAGGACTCATGAGGAATAACCATAAAATGAGCAGACAAGAATGATATATATGAATAAGTGGATCCTGGATCAAATAATACCGATGCCTCTCTACCTCATACTGAAATAATACTTGTGATCACGGCATCTGAGGTCACTACATCAGGTCTGGCCGGGAAAGCATAGAATCTAGTTGGAGCGGACGACTGGCCTCCACCGGAAAGAACAGGAGCTGACTGGTCTCCCGCTGCCTGGCCTCCACCTCTAGGACAACCTCTACCCACCTGCCCTCTACCTTTGGGTGGCCGAACCGCCGGTGCTGGAACCATAGGCTGATGACTCTGCTGCACGGCTTTGCCTAGAAGTCTTGGAGAAGTCCTCTTAATATGGCATAGATCCCCGCACTCATAACAACCCCTCGGCGCCATGGCCTGCTGCCCTGAAGGACCCTGAGTAGCTGGAGGACGGTATGAATTCTCTGGCATAGCATTGAAATAAGGACTGGAAGATCCCTGAAGACCAGAATACCCAGCGGAGGAACCGTGAATGGCTGGTGGTCGATAATAACTCTTCGGCATAGTACTAAAATAAGGCCTCGTGGGAGCACCTCGAGGAGGTGGTAGGGGTGCTGAATATGGGGGCCTACTGGGCTGGCCCCTACCAAACTGACATCTGCCCCTAGCTGGAGCACCTCTGAAATCCCTAGAAAATCTAGCTCTCTTATCCTACTGCCCCTGCTCTCTACTCCTCGACCGATAACCCTCGATCCTGCGAGCAATCTCTACCACAAGTTGATAAGAGTCCCCATCTCCACCTCTCGGGCCATGTTGGCCGTAATGCCTGAGTGTAACCCGGCTACAAATCTCAGCAATCTCTCTGCGTCAATAGAAAGTATCATGAGTGCATGATGAGACATCTCAGAAAACCTAGCCTCATAGTCGGTCACTGAGATCTGACCCTGCTCCAGCTGCTCAAACTGATACCGCATCTATTCCCTCTTAGAGGCTGGAATATATCTGTCCAGGAATAAATGAGTGAACGGCTCCCCAAGTGAGGGGAAGAGAATCTTCCAGTATGCCAAGGATGTAGGGCTTTCACCATCTGCGGGCCCTGCCCTCTAGCTGAAAAGTAGTGAAGTCAACTCCATGGGACTCCAGTATCCTCATGTTGTGCAGTCTGTCCTTGCACCTATCAATAAAGTCATGTGCATCCTTATGATGCTCACCTCCGAAGACTGGAGGGTGCAGTCTGGTCCATCTGTCTAATAACTTCTGCGGATCATCGTCCGCAGCTGGTCTGGGCTCAGGTGCTGCTGCTGCTACTGGCTGAACTCCGCCAACGGGCAGTGTACCCGGGGTTTGATATACTGCTGCTGCATGTCCGACGGCCTGTGTAGTAGGGGTCTGTGCTCCCCCTCCCACCTGAGATGTGGCCAGATCTGCTGGAAATGAACCAACCTGAGTCATGGTGTCCGTGAATAGCATCATACAACCCATGACCTCCTAAAATACTAGCGTTGTCATAAAGTCCAAAGGGGAATGATCTGCTGCGGGCACCTCGCCCTCCTCCTCAGTGATGGGATCCTCTATTGCATCCCCTGGGGGTGTAACTAGTACAGCTCTGGGATGCCCTCATCCCCTACCTCGGGCCGGTGCCCTTCCCCGGCCTCTGCCACGGCCTCGGATGACGAGGGTAGCGGCCCTCCCCAGTCCGGAACGTCGGTTGCGCGCGTTTTCACCATCTGTGAGAGAATAGAAGAGTGAGATTTAGTATACCATCAACTGCACAATAGAAGATGAATAACGAGAGATTTCCTAACGCCCTATAGCCTCCCAAACATCAATACAGACGTCTCTGTACCGATCCGCAAGACTCTATTGGGTTTTTCCGTAACTTGCAAGACCTACGTGAACCTAGAGCTATGATACCACGTTGTCACGACCCAAATCGTAACCCAGGTCGCGATGGCGCCCAACACCATAGTCAGGCAAGCCAACCATTATCTACTAGTGAGATTCATGTAGTTTACCAAAATCATTTTTCAACACTTGCTTAACCTAGTTTTGAGACATTAAGTAGAAACAGATAACTTAGGCAACTTTATGCAAAATAAATAATCATGAAGTCATAATTAATGATTACATCACAAAAATAAAGTCTACTAGCGCGTGTGCCAGGAACCAGTGTCACAAGTCTACAGGCATCTAGTAGAATAATATCAAAAGAATAAAAAGGTGTCCTACTGTCTGAGTAAGTGTAGACATAAATGACAAAAGAATAGCTCCATAGTGTTGCTGGGGATCGCCAAGAGAAGCAGCTCACCGTGGAGTCTAGACCAGGTATATATATCAGGGATGAATTCCGGGCTGATACCCAAATGCACCCGCCTCAGAACCTGTACAATTAAGTACCGAGCGTAGCATGAGTACATAAACAATATGTAACCAGTAATTATCCCGCCTAATCTCTAAGAAGTAGTGACGAGAGGTCGACGTGACACTCACTAGGGTAAAAATAATATGTTTTAAAGTAAGGCTAAGCAGGGATGGAAATCATGAATAATAATGAAGACATGAACATCAAATATCATTTACAGTTAGTTACCTTTATGTGCCAAGTTATCTAGCATACAAATTACCTAGTTTTCCTTTCTTCATGGTATTTTACAGAAATGTAGTCACAGAACACCCAACATCTAACAAACACACAACATGTTGCGAAGATACGGCTAACACATCGCGAAAATAAATGTGCACTGTCGAAGGGTCGAACGGCTCCAACCATAGATGTATCTATTACACCGCTCACGAATCGAACATGCGACACGGTTAACATAATAGTAGGGCTACCCCACTCGCGAATCATACATGCGATGCGGGTTCCCGTATATATACACATAATTAACAGGAAATCAGGAAATTCAATAGAGAATATAGTTACGGGGAAGGTTTCAATAATATAAATTTGAGAATGTAACCTCCTAGATGCTCACTTAACAATTCAAGGATATTAGGCAACCTAAAATAACATTTAAGATTGTAGTTAAGGCACATAAAGCATGCTTGTGAATCCTAAACCCCCGACATAACATAATAGTAGCTACGCACGGACTCTCGTCACTTCGTGCGTGCGTAGCCTCCACAAATTACATGCAATTATTTATATTCACCTAGGAGGACAATTCCCTCTTACAAGGTTCGAAAGTAGACTTACCTTGGGTCAAGCCTACTTTCCGAGTCAAGAACGCGCCCGAAACTCAAAATCTTTCGCCCAAGAAATCGTAGCTAGCCAAACATCGCAGTAACAAGTCAATCTATGCTCAATAGTCCCTAATTCTCCTACTTAAATGTCCATTTCAAACCAAATTGGAAAATCCTAAAATACACTCCCGGGCCCACATGCTCGGATTCCGGAATTTTTTTGAAGGAAACTATCACCCATGGCCTAAGGATCAATATTATATAGTTTTTTGTATGATTCCTTAACAAATTTCTTGGAAATTTCCCATTTTTGTCAAAATCTAGGTTTTACTCTAAACCTATGATTTTCACTAATTTTATGTGTTAATCTAACTAAGAATTCAAGTATTAAGCTAAATTTATAGTAATAATTACTTACCTTACAGTAGCTAGGTCGAATACCTTCCTTGCATGTCAAAATCGCACAAAGATGAAGAATAGTGTTCAAAAATGGCTAAGTCCCGTATTTAAATCGAAGTTCATTGCCTACAGGCTTTTCGCACTTGCGGCTCTAGGACCGCACCTGCAGTCTCGCATCTGCGAGAAAAATCTCGCATCTGCGGAGGAGGGGAAGGGGGCCTGGCTTCGCACCTGCGGAGCGGAGTCTACACCTGTGGCTCCGCTTCTACGAAAAGGAGTCCGCATCTGCAAAAATATGAAGCTCCCTCAGGAGTCGCACCTGCGAAGCTAGGACCGCAAAAGCGGTCTCGCACCTGTGACTTTCCCTCCGCAGGTGCAGTCGCACCAGATCTGGTGCACCAGCAGTCATTTAAGGCTGGTTTTTGCTTCGCTCGATGCCCGAATGGCATATGGGCCCACACGAGACTCTGTCCAAATATACCAACAAGTCCTAAATCATAATACAGACTTGCTCGAGCCTTCGAAATGTCCGAAAAAATGCTAAATATAAAAATCATACCCCAAAACCTATTGGATTAAACTTAAGAGCTTTAAGTTCTTGAATTCGCTTTCAATACATCGAACCTACCTATACTACTCGGAATGACACCAAATTTTGTGAGCAAGTCATAAATAACATAACGGAACTATTCCCGGTCTCGAAATTCCGTTTGGGACTCGATAAGACAAAAAAATGTTCCAAACCTCAAGTTTGAACTTAAGGAAACCTTAATTCACTATTCTGCGCCGAAACGCCCCTGGGTCATCCAAAACTTGTTCCGAACACACGTCCAATTTCGAAATCATCATACGAACCTACCAACCTTCGAAATCTCAATTCCGAGCTCGTTTACTAAAAATATTGAACAAAGTCAAACTTGACCTTAAATGCCAACCTTAAGGAACGAAGCGTTCCTATACCACTCCAAACTCCTCAAAACCTTGAACCACCCGTCCCCACAAGTCATGAATCGGTAAAAGAAACTACGAGAAGTCTCATTTAGGGGCACAGGGTTCAAGAACGCGAAACGACCGGTTGGGTCGTTACACATCCTCCCACGAGTCTATATATACCGACATTCTAATTTGAATTTTAAATAACTTCAAGCAACATAGTAAAAAATATAAAAACCAAAACTCTATATTTAAAATAAAATAGAAAAAAAGTCTAATTGCTTATTTCATATAATCTATCTATATAATAGGAGAGACAAAGACACCATAGTATGCCGAGTGACAACATAATAAAAAGTCACATGGCAGTTTTAGGACAAAGTTAGTTAGGTTCGGTAATAATTAGTTTCTTTTTAAATTGAATTTTAAAAAAAATTAATAATGAGTTACTCTTTTTTGAGTTTGAATTAAATATTGAAGAACATTCTAATTTGAATTTGAAATAACTACAACCAACATAGTAAAAAATATAAAAATCAAAACTTTATATTTAAAGTAAAATAGAAAAAAAGTATAAATGGTTATTCCATATAATCTATCTATATATAATAGGTGAGGCAAAGATGCCATAGTATGCCGAGTAGCAACATAATAAAAAGTCACTTGGCAAAATTAAACAAAGTAATATGCGAATAATTTTTTTAATTAATAATGTATAATACTAAAGATTGGATAATATAATAAATAAAATACAGGAAAAAAAAATTTATTCGTTGACTATACAAGTCTATTTAATTTAATAAAGATTTTATTATTAGGTATATCGTATTAACAAATAAGATGACAATTGAAACTTATTAAAGTAATGTGATCTAATGGTCAAACAAACCCGATCATAATTTAATTTAATTAATTTTTTTAATATGTATACTAGTATATATAAAAAAAATGGAAAAAGGAAAAATAATCGAAAATAGCTTCAACATTGGGTTGTTTCGAGTTCACTATTTTCAGTCTTTGTCTGAGAAGCTACAAATGTTGCCGAGTTTGATCTATTATTGAGAACTTTTTTGGAATTATATCATTGTGTGGGATTTGATTTGGTTTGATTGGTTGAAGCTTAGTTGGTACCAATTAAAAAATTGCTATTGTGGATTCTTTAAAAATCGAGTTTGGGACTCAGAATCCGGACTGTGCCTTCTGTTTATTGTTGAAAATTAGTTAGCCCAATGTTTGATTGAGCTAAAAGCTAAAACCTTTATTGTGGATTGTGGTGGTTGCTGCTGGAGTATCTAGACCTCGTGAATCCGTGATGTAAAAACATAAATTATATATTTGGATCTATTAATTAAATATTAGTTTGTTGTTGGATCCGAGTTTATTGAGTTAATACCAATTGATTTGGAGTGAAAACTTGAAGAAGAAACTCCACTGTTGAAACTTAAGCTTCAAAACTTGAAAATGAGTTTTATTGATTTTGTATTTGTTTAAAGAAATTATTGCGTGAGGTTTGTTCATGGAGTTGTATGGAACTTGTATATCAAATTTGGTGAGTTGGGTGAAGATTTGAGGTGTTTTGGATTGGATTTGGGATTGAAAAAAATGAAGAACTAGAAGAAAATTGCTGGAATTTCAGATTTTTGCAAAATACCCCAAATTTGTCCATTTTGCACCAGTGACCACCCTGTGCCATTAATTACTTTTTTGCCCAATTCCAAATATAACATTTTTTAGTTTGTTTCCCTCTCTTTTCTTATTTATTCTAGCTAGTTTACTTAAGTATTAATTCACACTTAGTGATAAATTAGTTTTTTTGTGCTTTATTTTATTTCGTGCTAATTTTATTTTTATTTTCTTCTCTCTTTAGTTTCGTTGTTAATTTCTTGTTTTCATTGTCCGTTAGTTATTTTAGCTTCTTTGTTGAGTCACATTTAAACTCCATTCTCATCCCGAAGTTGGAAGAACCACTAGGAAGTTCCTTGCTTGAGTTTGATATCAACTTTGGACATTCATCCAAGAGCGGAAAAAAGCTTGAGTAGTGAGATTCTTAGAGTGTGTGCCTAAAATCCAAGTGGGCAAGAGTGGTAAAATTTGAGCGCAATATTTTAGGGATACACTAATGGAGTGAATTGGAGAGGTTCTTTTACTTTTAACTTATTTTCTTTGTTTGTAGGTACTATGTCTTTGAATATTGGAGATACTACAATTCTAAGGGAGGGAATTTCCAATGAGATCATTTTGGAGGCTTTACTAGCTTTGATTATGAAAGTTGATAATATGGAACAAGTGTGAAGTCTCATGACAACCTTCTTAATCAATGGCAAAGCTTGTCACCTAACTCTAACCAAGGAGTGGGAACTAATGAAACACAACAAAATAGTTCTACTCCCACCGCATCACAGATTGCAAGGCTAATCAATCAACCACAAGATGCTAACAATCAAGTACTAAGACGAGGTCCACTTCCACAAGGTACACAAGCAAGAGTTTAGCATCAACAACAACCTCATAGGCCACAATAATCACAAAAGGACTTTGATGATAATTTGGACTGTGATGAGCAATATGATGAAGTAGTTAGAGTTCAACTTAGAAGGAATAGACAAAGAAGCTTTAGAGGGAGAGGTGGAAGGCATGGTAGGTATTATCAAGGTAGAAACTTAAATGATGCTTATGATTATGGTTATGATGAAAATGTTGGTAATGAAGAACATTGTAGAAGGTGGGGAGATAAAGAAGACGGGGGTCGTAACAACATCAAGACTTCACTTCCTACTTTCAAGGAAAGTAGAGACCCCAAAGAATTTTTTGAATGGAAAATACAAATGAAAAGGATATTTGAGCTTAACAATGTATCTGATACAAAGATGTTCAAGCATACGATTTCTAAACTTGTTGGTTATGCTTATTCTTGGTGGAAGAAAGAGAAACGAGATAGAAATATAAATGGAGATATTGGCATTGATTCTTGGGGGTTTCTTAGAGTGTTTATGAGAGCAAGATTTGTAGCCGAAGAGTATGCGAATGACTTGCTTAACAAATTTACAACATGAAGAAAGGAAAAAAGAATGTGTAGGATTATTTTGAAGAGTTGGAGACAACTAGGGTTAGATCTAATCTTGATGATAATGGAAGACTCATGTTGGCGGGGCTTAAGCATGAAATCTCTAGTCAAATGACTTTTCACAAATTTGTTACTATACATGAGGCACTCCAAGGGGATATCAAGGTTGAAAATAAACTTCAAGAAGAGAAACAACTCCAAGAGAGCAAATGCAAAAGCTACAACATTTCATGGAGCAAAAGCAAGGAAACTTGGCAATCTTTTTCAAATGAAAATAAGTCAAAAGTTGACTTCAAGTGGCAAAATGACAAAGGCAAACCAAAGGTGGAGAGGAAGGAGGGAGGTAACAATTCTAAACGTTACTTCCAAAATATTAACTCTAATAGGTTCTTTAAATGTCAAGGTTATTGTCATAAAATGAGTGGATGTCCTAATAGAAGAACCATAATTCTTATGGAGGAGGCCTATAAAAGAGAAGAAAGTATAGAATTGTGTGACAAAGAAGAGGCCGAATGTGATGATGAAATGGAATATGGAACTCCTAATTTGCCTTTGTATGTTGTTAGGAGAGTTTTGAGTACCCAAATAATAGAAGATATGAACCAAAGAGAGAACCTGTTCCATGGAAGATGTAAGAATAATGGTCTAGTGTGTTCTTTCATTATTGATAGTGGTAGTTGTGCTAATGTTTCTAGTGCTTCTATGGTTAACAAGTTGAATTTGAAGACCAAAGGCATACTCGTCCTTATAAACTCCAATGGCTTAATGAATATTGTGAACTCAAAGTGACTAGACAAGTCTAGGTGAGTTTTAAAATTGGAAATTATGTTGATCAAATTCTTTGTGATGTGGTTCCCATGCAAGCATTCCATTTATTGTTGGGGAGGCCATGACAATATGACAGGGGTGCTCTACATAATGGAAGGACTAATAAGTATTCTTTTGAGGAAAGTGAAAAGAAGATAGTCCTTACTCCTTTGACTCCATTTCAAGTGAGAGAAGACTATAGGGATATGAAAGAATTGAGTGAGAGAGCCAAGAAGGTGGGGGGGGGGGGGGGNGGATATTGAAGAGAAGAGTGAAAAGAAAGAAAAGCTCCAAGTGAGGTGACCGAATCCATCATAGCCCGAAGTAAAGAATATTCCATTCTTCAAGGAGGTAAAATAGAATCTTTAGAAGTACATCAAGGTATGTTTGCTAAGCCTAATACTCTTTCTTCTTGTGATGAGCATATTGATATTTCAAGTCTTAGTTTTGGTACGTTTAGTGATTCTAATGATTCTTTGAGTTATAAAGAAACACTAAATAGTGATTCTTGTTGTTTTGATGGTTTGAATGACATATTTTCTTATGAAGAAGAATTGATTGAGGTTGAGGAAAGCGTAAAAGTTATATATTTATGAAATTTTGTTGAGTTTGAACCGTTGATTTCTATTGTTCATGCTTTTTATTTTGAGGATCATTCTTTAATAGGTGATGATTGCTTATTTGAAGGTGAATTGAGTGGTAAAGTTTCAAACTTTAAGCCATCTGATTCTTTATTGTTTGATTGTGAGATGGAATCTTTTGGGTCTGATTTGGATTTACCAATCAAAGGTTCCATTTTTGAGAAGTCGTTTGAGATTACTAATGATATTGTTTTGGAAGCTAAAATTTTTGGAAAAAAAATGAAGTTCTTTACTTGGTGTAAACTTTCTAACTTTTTCTGATCATACATTTGATAGAGCTAATTTATTCCACTCCACTAGTGCTTTGGGTTTAAAACAAGTTGATAAAATTAATGTGGATTGGTGTGATGAGTTTAAGAAAAATAATACTAAATCTTTCTTGAATGATAATATTGGTGAAACCAAGAGACATGTTTTGTTTGAACATACCATTCTCATGTCGACTTGAATTCAATAATGAGTTATTTATTTTTCTTATGCTTATGCTTGGATTTGAAAAAGTTATGAGAGTTAATACTTTTCTTGATGATTCTTATATTGGGGCACACTTGGTGTATAGAATGGAAGTATTTCATGTTACGTCCCATATTTTGCTTAGCTTTTATGCTTTATTTTGTCCATGGGTATCATTAAATTTTAGTTTGAATGGTAGATTTGTCTTACTTATTGTCTTGGATGTTTGGATTTATCATAAATTTGTAAAAAAAAAATAGTTTGTTAGTTAGTTTGATTCACTTATTTATTACCAAGTTGAAATTTTACTAGCTCCATTTTTTAAAGGTTCAAACTTCGAGGACGAATTCTTTTATGGGGGGGGTGATACAATCTAGATAGCCATCGAGCATTTTAGATTCTAATTGGCGGCTACTTTCATAACGGGGCGACTACATGTGCAATTTTGACAGTAATTAAAAACTACATTACATTTGGTGGCTATATTTGTAATACTTAGCTCCCTAATATAGATAGTCCTTAAGGCTCTTTTTATACTTAGGTTATTTTGATTGATGAATGTTGAACTCCTTTAGTGAGTGTAAGGATGAATTCCTTGATTGATTAAAAATTTATTGAGGTGGATTTTACGAGGATTCTTCCCCTTGATTACCAACCTGGTCGTGATGACGCCTATCGTGGAACTAGTCAAGCATACACTCTTAATCAATTCTCTTTCTATCATAAAAATATTTAAATATTAATTTTTTTCCATCAGAGAGACCGAAACAAAAGACAAAAATAAAATTCAAAATACTATAAAGAGAGAGAAATCCCAAAATCTAGTGTCACTAAGTCATGAGCCATACTACAACTATGCCAAAATACATCAAGACAAACAATTGTCTACAAAATAACTAACAAAAATACACAAGGAAGATAGGGAAGGAGAAAGGCGGGCCTACGATCGCCAAGCATCTACATCGCTCTCTCCGATGATGAACCGCAACAAAGATCAGTTGGCACTACCGTGACTTGAGATACCTGAATCTGCACACAAACTGCAGGGGGTAACGTGAGTACACCAACTCAATAAACAAGCCCAAACTGTGGGCTGAGAAGTAGTGACGGACTAAACCTCCACATTTATGACAGAATCAATGTACAGAAATTTAGGCATGTTTTCGGTTAACTAGACAACTCAAACTGATAAGATAAATACAGTTCCGAATAGTTTAACAAATATAACTCAACGTATTCTACATGCCAATGCATCAACAGTATGAAATGCACATTGTGTTCCACTCTCAAATACTCGTCTACTCAGTACTGTATATGTCTCGCATGGGCCAAGGAAGATCCATCCCAGAATACATACACATCAGACAGAAGTCACTATGTAC
>ML305163.1:0-92122 GCA_005239505.1 Nicotiana paniculata
GATTTTTCACTAAGCTCATATAGCTTTTGAAACAACTTATTGCTTTTGATTTGTGGGAAATTAGATAGACATAACTGAAACAGGTAAAGTCATCAATAAATGTGATGAAATAATTTGCTCCATGCCTAGCCCTAACATTCATAGGCCCACAGAAGTCCGAATGGACTAATTGCAATGGATATTCGGCTCTAGTCGCCTGACCAAAAGGTTTTCTTGCCGGTTTTCCAGCTAGACAATTTTCACAAGTGAACAATTCCACATGTTCAATGCTGGAAAGCAAACATTATTTTGCTAACCTTTGCATTCTTTGTTGGCCAATATGACCAATCTAGCATGCCATATGTTTACATCACTATCATATTTATGTGAAGAAACAAACATAGAAAAACTAGCATTATTATTAAATGAATTATAATCCAAATCCATAATAATTAAACCTTCGGTCACATGACCAAAACCAAATAAAGATGAACCAAAAGTTAACTTGGCAGAATTTCCATGACAAAANAAGCAACTTTATTATTGTTGCCTACATATATCTACGTTGCTCCACGTGGAACTCGCTGAAATTCAACAAAGGCATTGTGTTCCCATGCTATGTGGTCTGTTGCTCCTGAGTCTACAATCCACAAAGGATTAGATTCAGTTAGAAAAACAGAACTAGAAACACAAAGTTCACTAATTCGAGCATCGTGAAATACCTTTCTAGGAGGCTCAGAGCAATCTCTGGCATAGTGACCCTTCTTGTCACAATTATAGCATTTCACTTTAGCAACTTTCACACCTTTGGGACGTCTGTTCTTGCCTTTTTCAGTCTTTACTCTTTTAGCAGGCTGAACTTGAGGTGGCCCTCTCTTCTTTCCCCAGTTCCTTTTCTTTGAATCACTGATGGTTTTGGAGGTTGTCGCCATGTGCAACTCAGCTATTGGCTTTGCAGCCTCAAGACGTTCCTCCTCTAGCTCAAGGTGTCTCCGGACATCTTCCAGAGTTGTGATTCTTTCGTTATGGGTCAAATGCATTTTCATATGATCCCAAGAACTAGGAGAAGAGCGTATGACAGCTTGGATTTGTTTCTCATCAGTCAACACATAACCAGCATCTTTCAACTCCCCGATCATATTTGTCATTTGCCTCATATGTGTTTTCATTGAATGTTCTGGGCGTTTCTTATATGAGTCAAACTTGATCGTCAAGGATCGCAACTTTGTAGTGGAACAGGTACCAAACCTTTTCCTCAAAGCATTCCAAAGATCCATAGCTCTTTGGTGATCCTTAAACTCCCTTAGAATATCATCATCTAAGGTGCTCAACAACGTAATGCGAGCAATGGAGTTCTTTTTCTTCCAACTGTCATAGGCTTCATGCTCACGCCTATGCTGAGCAGTATTGCCTTCCGCAGGCTCATTCATGACATTGTTAATGGCCTCCAGAGTCTCTTGCTCCTCTAGCACATACTGGACTTTCAAGCTCCAGGTTTCATAGTTGTCACCATTGAGTTTCAACCCTTTGTTGAGCTCAGCAACAATGTTTTTTTAAAGCAGTAGTCATTTTGTTCTTTAACAAAATAAAAAATAAAATGAGGATCATGAAAAAAATAACGCAAGGCACGATGTTCTACATACATACATATTATGACACTAAATATTAATTGATTAAGTTAATAAACACATATATTAATTATGGAGTCGAATGTTCACTATGTTCCCAATCATCGTCCAAGAATTAAAATATTATGAAAATTAACCTATTCAATTATCTAGCTAAGTGTCTTAATCATGTTTAAGACAACATAATTATCTATCATGATTTTACAATCCCATGTGGATGATAAGTTAACAAATAACTTATATTAGCATGTAAATAAAATTAATGTCAAACCAATTAACATTTATTACATGCTATTCAAATTCACATAAAATTTATTTTAATGTTAAACAAATTAAAATATTAAACATGTTAAACAAGTTAACAAGTATTTCTTATATTAAACTAATTAATATTTATATCATGCTCAACAAATTAACATAAAGCATGTGTTTGACTAATTAACTAAAGTAATGTTAAAAATAATTAACATTCTAAGCATGTTAAACAAATTAACAAATAAATATAATGTTAAACAAATTAACATTTTAAAGCATGTTAAACAAATTAATAAATAAATATAATGTTAAACAAATTAACATTTTAAAGCATGTTAAACAAATTAACAAATATGTAATGTTTAAACTAATTAACATTTCAAGCAATTGGGATAATAAATTATTATCGATTTCATAAAAGAACATAAATACTAAATTTATATTCTGAAAATTAAGTCCATATGACTAATTTTATAATATAAAATTTATTTTAAAATAATAAAACTAAATTTTAAATATTATTTAGGCCATTAGCCCAAAATAAAATAGCAAAACTTTTAAAATGGGCCATAAGCCCAAATTCTTAATAATGCATTTCTGACTTGGGCCTTAAGCCCAGTCATTTTGAAAACAAATGCTTCTCTAATACATGTTCTGGCAGCCTTCAAATTTTTAATTTTTTTATTTATTTATTAATTATTATAAAATAGTTAAAGAGAGAGAGAAAACCTAATTTTCTCTTTTCTAGCGTCGTCATCCTCTTTGCTGGAGCACAAAGCTCCATTGTTCTCCATTCCTTTCCCCTCCAAATTTTTTTTTGATATAATTATTAACACATATATATATTATTATTATTATTTATTTATTTTAGGATTTTAGAAAGAGAGAAGACTAATTTCTCTTCTTCTTCTTTGCCAATTCGCCGCCGTCACCATTACAACTTATTGTAAATGAAGTGAAACATTTGTTTCTTCTTCTTTTCTTTGCCATGGCCATGGAGCACCAAGCTCTATTTTTTTTTTATTATTTATTTATTTATTCAGAGAGAACAGAAGCCATGACGGTAACTACTAGCAGCGGCGGCAAAATTTCAGGTGCGACGAGAATGGGTGATCGGAAAAAGATTATAACATGTGAAATCGCTTGATAGATCTGGAGCAAAACCCAAAAAAGGACTGGTCCTTTTTTTTTTGTTTGTTTGTTTTTTTTTTTTTTGATTTCGAATCAGTTTAAAAACTGATTTAATAAAATTCCAAAAGTGATTCAATATTGATTCAACATGTTTCAATCACTGTCTAAACGTGATTTACAATTCCAGTGAGACATAGAAAAAAACGCAATTGATTCATATGAAAAATCAACTAACGATTTATTTATTTATTTATCAGATCTGAAAACTTATTTCTACTGATATAAAAATATATTGTTAAACATATTAATTGTCTCAATTGCACAATAAAAAATACATGTATATGATGTTCTAGATTTACACATAAATTTAGAACTTTTAGATATATGTATCCGGACCAGAAAACCAGCCTATGGCTCTGATACCAATGAAGGAATACGTTATTCTAAACACATTAGATAGCGTATAAAACGTAAACCGAGAACTTACTTGTTCTTCGTGAAGCGGAAGCGAAAACGGATGAACCGCGGCTAGAATTACTGGTCGGCGGTGGTTGTCACGGTGTGTTGGATCAACCCCCAATTCCACAGTCTAAACCTAGTTCAATTGAGAGAGGAAGAAAGGCGTAGAAAAATACTGCTAAGCTTATATTTAATGTACACACTAAGTGTACTTATATAGGGAATATTTAGGGTTAACTAATAACCCTATTGGGCCTTAGAGCACCCCTTATGGGTGGACCCAATATTTCCTACACCCCCCTCGCTTTAAAATTTTTAAAACTGTTTTAACCTGCCTACCCGCCCCACCCGCCCCATTACCATCCCTAAGTATGTTTCCCAGATGAAGGAATAGTTTGCCAAGTTTGGTTTCTTGGCGTACTTGGTAATCAGCGTGGACGCCCAAGAAGAGCCTTCATGTGAGACCTGCAATGAGTGCTTGGTTTTTATGGGCAGCTTTATGTATAATAACAAATTACCTCCAAAAAACGATTACAGTGTACTTCCTCCGTACTAATTTACGTGGAGCACTCATTTCTTTTTAGTTAATGTCAAAAAAAATTATATTTTTATATTAAAAAATAATTTACCTTTAAAATTTTTGCTTTACCTTTAATGAAGTAATATACAGGTACAAATATATTTGTTTTAAACCACAAGTCCCAAAAGTTCATATTCAATCAAACATTATCACATAATTGGAACGGAGGAATACTAATTAATTAATTTTTTACTCTAATAGGGTATATAATTTGAATCCATTCGGTCGTGATTGAAAATTGTTGACTTCAACAACCTTTTGAAACCGAGAAGTTGGTCTAATTTCGTTACCAGATGTTGACAGTCAACATAAGTAGTTCTCCAGAATTCAAATAGATCACTTCCCGTCCAACAATTAGCGAATCATTTAAGTCTACATTCATATTTTCTTTTAATAGACGCTCACACATGCATGTTTGATGGATAATACCACACAGAAAGGGGGTCGATGGTTATGAAAACTAAAAAAAGATTTCAGTAAAAAAATCGATATTAATTTACAATTTATTAAACTGGGCTTTGGTTTTGACATAAGGAATATCATTATAATTTTATTTATAATTTTGATATTATTTTTTATTAAATTCAACATGAGATAACTTATATGAGGATCAACATCCAAGGATAAAGTATTTAAAATCAAAATATCCTTGATTCCATATTTTTATTTGTTATTTACTAAAAATATGGGTATAACTATATACTTTTATATAGCTTGATGTATAATTTATTTTCTATACAATAAATCAAATATCATTAAAAGAAGCATTGTATACGGCTAAAATCGGAGAGCCCGATTTTACGGTCACTACGACGCTCAGAAGGCTCGAAGGTTCGAGTTTTGGCATCGAGGGGGCATATCGAAGGCCCTCGACCTCGAGGCAGTACAAATCAAAGATCGACGTAGAAAGGCGGGAAATTCCCAAGGGGCATGTGGTTAAAGCTGACAAAATACACAAAATAGTACAAGCCCGTACTGTGGCATTAAATGGTTGTATCAGCCATCTCTCTTTGCATTAATTACACATGTACTATGTTGGGATTCACCATCATATATAAAGGGGACCCTTGTCACTTTGTAATACACATGATACTCAATACACAAGACTAAGAACATTTTCTACCCTCTAGCTCAAACATTCTTTACAAATTGTTTCATTGATTTATTGTCTTTCATTTTATTGTTCATTAATTCTTCTTCATTCATTGCTCATTATTGATCATAAAGAGGCTACCCCAGAAGCCTTCGACATTGTCGAATCACACTCGAATGCCCATTATCGAGCCCCCGAGATCGACCTCGAGATACCTTCAGACCAACCTCGAGACCCTCTCTCTTCGCTGCTCGGTTTGCATAATCTTGTTATTCTTCGGTTTTATTTCGTTTTCTCACCTCTCACTTAGCATCTATTGCCTAAACAACCGGTATTAAAATAGATCATGTATTTTTAGAACCACAAAATCAAATATAATTATAATTACCATTTTTCAGGTAAACAGTTTGGCACCCACCGTGGGGCTAAAAATAATAGTGATTGTTTTAGTGCTGGTTTTCTAAAAAGACAAGTTATTCTTTACACTTTTTCTTCTCCAAGAATCTTCAATTTCTGGTCTAAAGATGTCTAACTCAGTGAATGCACATGAAAATAACGGCCCTAAGGATCATGGAGAGAACAACGCAGCTACTTCAGGTACAAGTGTACCACCACAAAACCCTGAGGGGGCACCTATGAAAATCCCCATCGATGAAGGCTCGTGCAACGCTCAACATGTCGATGTAAGCCCTCATACAGATGGAAGTGTGCGCGAGGGAGAACAGCGTGAAGCACTGTCACGGCCCGAAATCTCTCCGTCGAGACCGTGATGGCATCTAACGTTGAACCCGCTAGACAAGCCAACGTTCTAATTAACATGTTTATTTCCTTATTATTAGGCATTTAAAGAAAAAGCGATAAGTGATAACAAGTATAAATAACAATGCGGAAGCTATGAAATATAACATCTTCAAGTATCTGATACTACAAATCCTTAGTAACACCCCAGAACTGGCACCACAAATCCACAAACGATCTAAGAATACTAAAAACAAAGTCTGAATAAACAGTACAATTGTCTCAGAAATACAAGAGAAGACAGAAAGAAAAAGGAATGAGATAAGAGGTGACGCCAAGGCCGGCAGACGCCTGCAGGACTACCTCAATGTCGCCTGTGGACTGAAGGATACTCCATCGATCACTGTCAACCGGATCCGGTACCGTAATCTGAACAACATAAAGAAGTGCAGGTGTAGCATCAGTACAACCGACCCCATGTACTGAGTAAGTGCTGAGCCTACCCTCGGCGAAGTAGTGACGAGGCTAGGACACGACAAATAATAAACACCTGTGCAATTCAATAATATATAACAGAAATAACGGTAGGAAGTAAACAGTTAAGTACAAATATGGGGAAAACATGCTGGGGTACAAAGGGGAAAACACTTATTGGGTAGAAAAACATGACATTCATCTAGTATCAAAATAACAACAGAGAAGAAACAAGTGCACGGCATCACCCTTCGTGCTTTACTCTCGTTCTCACCAAAACAAGTGCATGGCATCACCCTTCGTGCTTTACTCTCGTTCTCACCAAAACAAGTGCACGGAATCACCCTTCGTGCTTTTACCTCACAATATCATGGCACGACATTATCCTTCGTGCATTATCTCTCATATCATGGCACGGCATCACCCTTCGTGCTTTTAAAGTCACATTATCGGCATAGCATTAACCTTCGTGCTTTTAAATATAAAATCATGGCACGGCATCACCCTTCGTTCTTTACACTCTTCCTCACCCAAACAATAACCAGAACAAAAATTTGACAAGGAAGAACCACAATACAACCCATAATTTACAACATCCCGGCAAGGGAACAATAACAGAAATATCATCGTCCCGCCAAGGGACACAGCTATAACCATCTCACTAAATGTACAACATAACCAAATAATCCTCAACTGAACAACTATTCAACAATGTTCACAACCAAGTATTTCCAACAATTGAATAATCTCCAAAATGAAATCTACTTCATAACACAATGGATATCAAAGAAAAACACATATACTATAAGATATGACTCACGGGCATGCTTGACAACAAGGTATAGGTACTCGTCACCTCACCTATACATTNAGGCCCAAACACTTACCTCGACTCCAAGAATCCAAATCAAGCCTCTAGCACCGCTTTTCCTTTCGAACCCGACTCCAAATCAATAGTATCTAGACATAATTGACTTAATAACATCAATAAATGCTTAACAATTCAGTTCCAATGCTTAAATATAGAATTCCCAACTTTCTTTCCAAAATTCCAAAAATCGACCCCGGGTCCTCTTGGTCAAAACACGAGGTTCGGACCAAAACCCGATCACCCATTCCCCCACGAGCCCGAATATATAATTTGTTTTGAAATCCGACCCCAAAACGAGGTCAAATTCCAAAATAATCAAAAATCCCTAACTCTACCCAAATCCCCAATTTTCCACCATTAAAACCTAGAATTCTTTATAAAAGTTGATGAAAATCATTAGGAAGTTGAAAGAAACAAGTTAGGGGTTACTTACCTATGATTTGGGAAGAAACTCTCTAGAGAAAATCGCCCTTGGTCTCCGATTTTGGTGAAGAAATGAAGAAGAAATCGGATGAACATCTAACTTAAACACTGCCCTGACCCTTGCACCTGCGGTGCCAAGGTCGCACCTGCGGAAATGGGCTAAGCCACTGAGGGCCGCACCTGCGGAATCCGCTTCTGTGAAGAATGTGTCGCACCTGCGGAATTGGGCTGGCTGGGGCTGGACCGCACCTGCGGCTGGTTATCCGCACCTGCGGTCTCGCATCTACGGCCAAGGCTCTCAGGTGCGGACACACCAGAACTGGTGCACCAACAGTGATTTTTCAACTCTAAACACCCCGGAACCCACCGGAAACTCACCCAACCCCTCGGGGCTCCAAACCAATTATGCACACAACCTCAAAAACATCCTACGGACTAATTCAATTAATCAAAAAGCTAAAATAACATCATGAACATCGAATTAAACCTCAAAATCAATGAAATTCCTTTAAACTTCCAAAACTTCTAAATTTTCCATTTTCGATCTGAATCACGTCAAACTAAGTCTGTTTCCCACCAAATTTCACAGATAACACATATAACACATATTAAACCTGTTACGGTCTCCGAAACCATAATACAGGCCCGGTATCACAGATTTCACATCAAATCTCATTTTTAAAAACCTTTATATTTTTCAAAAAACAATTTTCTTCAAAAATTCATTTCTCGAACTTGGCACCTCGGAATTCGATTCCGGGCTTACACCCAAGTCCCATATTTTCCTACGGACCCTCCAGGACCGTCCAATCACGGGTCCGGGTCCGGGTTCGGGTCCGTTTACCAAAAATGTTGACCAAAGTCAACTTTACTCAAATAATTAATACAAAATTATCATTTTATCAATTTTCCACTTAACGGATTCCCGGCTACACGCCCGGACTGTGCACGTACATCGAGGTGAGATAAAAGGAGGCTTTCACGGCCTCGGAACACAAATTTAGCTAAAATTATACGGGATGACCTTTTGGGTCATCACAATCTCCACCTCTAAAACAACCGTTCGTCCTCGAACGGACTTAGAATGGTACCTGAATCGGGGAAAAGATGGGGATATCGGCTCCGCATATCGGACTCGGACTCCCATGTAGCTGCCTCAACAGGCTGACCTATCCACTGAACACGAACGGAAGGATAACTCTTGGATATCAACTGACGAACCTACCGAGCTAATATGGCTACCGGCTCCTCCTCATAAGTCAAATCCTTGTCCAACTGGACACCGCTGAAGTCAAGTACATGAGAGGGACTGACAATATACCTCTGAAGTATAGATACATAAAACATCGAGTGCATGACCGATAAACTAGGTGGCAAATCAAGTATATAGGACACCTCTTCCACCTTGTCCAGAATCTCAAATGGACCAATGAACCTAGGGCTCAACTTGCCCTTCTTTCCGAATCTCATCACGCCCTTCATGGGCGACACTCGAAGAAATACCCGGTCTCCTATCATGAATGCCAAATCACGAACTCTACAATCCGCATAACTCTTTTGCCTGGACTGAGCTGTGCGAAGTCTATCCTGAATGATCTTCACCTTGTCCAAGTCATCCTGGACCAACTCTAAACCCAACAATCTAGCCTCTCCTGGCTCGAACCACCCGACTGGCGACCGACACCGCCTACCATACAACGCCTCATATGGAGTCATCTAAATGCTCGACTGATAGATGTTGTTGTAGGAAAACTCTGCTAAAGGCAAGAACTGGTCCCATGAACCTCCAAAGTCGATAACACATCTCGCAACATATCCTCCAAAATCTGAATAGTACGCTCGGACTGTCCGTCCATCTGAGGATGAAATATTGTGCTCAAATCAACCCGTGTTCCCAACTCACGCTGAAATACTCTCCAGGAATGGGAGGTAAACTGAGTATCTCGGTCAGATATAATGGACACGGGCACACCATGCAAGCGAACAATCTCCCTGATATAGATCTTTGCCAACTTCTCCGAAGAATACGAAACTGATACAGGAATGAAGTGTGTTGACTTGGTCAACCTATACACAATAACCCACACCGCATCAAACATCCTCTGAGTCCTTGGGATACCAACTACAAAATCCATGGTGATTCGCTCCCACTTCCACTCGGGAAGCTCAATCTGCTGCATCAAACCACCGGATCTTTGGTGCTCGTACTTAACCTGCTGACTTTTCAAGCATCGAGCTACATATTCTACAATATACTTCTTCATCCTCCGCTACCAATAATGTTAACGCAAGTCCTGGTACATCTTTGCGGCACCCGGATGAATGGAATACCGGGAACTATGGGCCTCCTACAATATCAACTCACGAATGCCATCAACATCAAGTACACAAATCTGACCCTGCATTCTCAAGACTCCCTCATCATCCACTGTGACCTCCTTGGAACCTCCGTGCCGGAATGTATCTCTAAGAACACATAAATGACGATCATCATACTGCTTGGCCCGGATACGATCATACAATGAAGAACAGGCCACAGTATGGGATAAAACTCTGCCAGTCCTAGAAACCTCCAATCTCATGAACCGGTTGGTCAAAGTCCAAACATCCAAAGCAATCGATCGCTCTCCGACTAGTATATAAGCAAGACTACCCATGCTGGCTGACTTCCGGCTCAAAGCATCGGCCACCATATTGGCCTTTTCCGGATGATATAAGATGGTAATGTTATAATCCTTCAACAGCTCTAACCATCTCCTCTGCCTCATATTCAACTCTTTCTGCTTGAACAGATACTGCAAACTCTTATGGTCCGTGAACACCTCACATGGCACCCCATACAGGTAATGCCTCCAAATCTTCAATGCATGAACAATAGCTGCTAACTCTAAATCATGAACTGGATAGTTCTTCTCATGAACCTTCAACTGACGAGAAGAATAGGCTATAACCTTGCCACCCTGAATCAACACTACACCAAGTCCCACCCGTGAAGCATCACAATATATGGTCCTGAACCTGTGGGAAAAACTAACACTGGTGTCGTGGTCAAGGCTGTGATACCGGGCCAAGAAACTCCCGATCTCTATAGCTGAGGTAGGTCTAGGCAAATCTCTGACTGCTGAAATCTTCTTGGGATCCACCTGAATACCCTCTGACGATCCACCTGAATACCCTCTGACGATACCACATGGCCCAGAAATGCAACCGAACTCAACCAGAACTCACACTTGGAAACTTTGGCATAACACTGACTATCCCTCAAAGTATGGAGGACGACTCGAAGGTGTTGCTCATGATCCTCACGGCTACGGGAGTAAATCAAAATATCATCAATGAAAACAATCACAAATGATTCCAAATAGAGCCTGAACACTCGGTTCATCAACTCCATAAAAGCAGCAAGGGCATTTGTCAACCCAAATGACATCACCAAGAACTCATAATGCCCATACTGAGTGCGAAAGGTTGTCTTAGGGACATCAGACGCCCTAATCCTCAGCTGATGGTATCCAGATCTCAAGTCAATCTTGGAAAACACTGTGGCACCCTGAAGCTGGTCGAATAAATCATCAATCCTCGGCAAAGGATACTTATTCTTAATAGTAACCTTGTTCAATTGCCGATAGTCAATACACGTCCTCATTGAGCCATCTTTCTTCTTAACAAACAACACTGGGGCACCCCAAGGAGAAACACTAGGCCTGATGAAGCCTTTATCAAGCAGGTACTACAACTGATCCTTCAACTCCTTCAACTCTGGTGGGGCCATACGATATGGCGAAGTAGAAATGGGCTAAGTGCCTGGATCCAACTCAATACAAAAGTCAATATCTATGTCGGGTGGCATACCCCGCAGGTCAGTAGGGAATACCTCTGGTAACTCACGAACCACGGACACAGACTCCATAGAAGGAACCTCGGCACTAGAATCACGAACATATGCCAAATAGGCCAAACAACCCTTCTCGACCATACACCGAGCCTTCATATACGAAATAGCTCTACTAGAAGAATGACTAGGAGTCCCTCTCCAATCCAATCGAGGTACTCCCGGTAAGGCCAAGGTCACTGTCTTGGCATGACAGTCCAGAATAGCATGATAGGTAGATAACCAATCCATCCCTAATATAACATCGAAATCAACCATATCAAGAAGAAAGAGATCTACATGAGTCTCCAAACCACCAATAACCACTAAGCATGAATGGTAGACTCGATCTACCACAATAGAATCACCCACCGGTGTAGATACATATACAGGAGTACCCAGGGAATCACGGGGCATGGTCAGACAAGGAGCAAAATATAAAGACACATAGGAGAATGTAAACCCCAGATCAAATAAAACTAAAGCATCTCTACTGCAAACTGAAACCATACCTGTAATGATTGCATCAGAGGCATTCACGTAGATTACCCTTAGAATCCAGGTTGGGTAGGGGAAAGCCTCTCAATCCCCTCAGCCTCAGGCCTGGCAGGAATGGCATAGCATCGGGGAGGAGCCCCTCCAACCTGAACATATCTGGGTCGACCTACTGTGGGCTGACCTCTACCTCTCATAGCCTATCCTCCACCTCTAACTAACTGGCCTCCACCTATGACTCCTCGACCTCCACCCCTAGCTGGCTGAGAGGTGAGGGTGCACCTGGTGTGGGAATCATAGCACGGGAACCCGGATGCTGATAACTACTAGAAGCTGGGGGCAACACCTAGCAATGTGCCCTGGATCACCACAAGAGTAACAAGCCCTCTCCGACTGAGACTGCTGACCCTGAAACTGTCCCTGTCGACCAAAATAACCACCCTGAAAGCTCTGAAGCGGCGGTGCACTGATAGGAGCTGGTGCTATGGGATACCTGAAGTACCGACTGGAATGGACTAGGGATGACCTCTACCAAAGGAATCTCTGCCTCCAGATGAGGCACCACTGAATCGACCGAAATGGCGAGGTCTCTTGTCAGACCCCTGACCACTGCCCTGTGATAAGACCATCTCAATACGCCTGGCCACATTGGCCGCCTCCTGGAATGAAATATCAGTACTTTTCTCTCTGGCCATCTGGAGTCTAATAGGTTGAGCTAGACCCTCAATAAACCTCCTCACCCTCTCACGATTAGTGGGGAGTATCATGATAGCATGTCAGGCCAAAGTAATGAACCTGGTCTCATACTGTGTAACAGTCATAGATCCCTGCTGGAGGGGCTCAAACTGCCTCCGAAGACCCTCCTTCTGAGTAACTGGTAGATACTTCTCCAAGAATAACTCGGAGAACTGAGCCTAAGTCAAAGGCGAAGACCCAGCTGGTCTGGTCAAGCAGTAGTCTCTCCACCAAGTCTTAGCAGTACTAGAAAGACGGAGTGTAGCAAAATCAACTCCATTGGACTCCACAATTCCCATGTTCCGAAGAACCTCATAGCAACTGTCCAAGAAATCTTGGGGATCCTATAATGATGCACCAGTAAATGTAGTAGGAAATAGCTTGGTGAACCGATCCAATCTCTACAAAGCATCGGCAAACATGGCTTCCCCCTCAACTGTCTGTGCCACAAAACCCGGCTGAGCTGCTCCAGCTGCCTGAGGTGCTGGAGTTTGGAACTGAGGAGCTAGCTACTCTGGTGTGCGGGTAGCAGGAGTCTGGGTCCCTCCCTCAGCCTGAGAGATGGTTGGTGCAGTAGGAAGAAGACCAGCCTGATCCACGCTCTCCATAAGGCCCACTAAAAAGACCAGAACCAGGGTGTCAATGAACCCTTCTAGGACCTGAGCTGGTCCAACTGGAACTGCCTGAGCAGGAACCTCACCGGCAAAGTCTACATGTGGGTCCTCTACTGAGGCTGCTGCTCTGGGCTGAGCCCTGGCTCTGCCTTGGCCTCTAGCACGGCCTCAGCCTCGTCCTCGGCCCCTTGTAGGAGCTGCAACAGGAGGATCGGGCTACTGATCGGTAGATGAGGAAGCACGCATTCTCGCCATCTGTGAGAGAATAGAATAGAAAATCAGCTAGCATTTACAATTCAAACCGCACGACAGAGAAGAAGAAATGTGAAGTTATTCCTAACCTTGCAGCCTCTGGGGGATAAGTAAAGACGTCTCCGTACCAATCCCTCAGACTCTTACCAAATTTGTCCGTGAATTTGTGAGACCTAAGCAACCTAGTGCTCTGATACCAACTTTCACGGCCCGAAATCCCTCCGTCGGGACCGTGATGGCGTCTAACGTTGAACCTGCTAGACAAGCCAACGTTCTGATTAACATGCTTATTTCCTTATTATTAGGCATTTAAAGATAACGCGATAAGTGGTAACAAGTATAAATAACAATGCGGAAGCTATGAAATATAACATCTTCAAGTATCTGATACTACAAATCCTTAGTAACACCCCAGAACTGGCACCACAAATCCACGAACTGTCTAAGAATACTAAAAATAAAGTCTGAATAAACAGTACAACTGTCTCAAAAATACAAGAGAAGACAGAAAGAAAAAGGAATGAGATAGGAGGTGACGCCAAGGCCTGCAGATGCCTGCAAGACTACCTCAGTGTCGCCTATGGACTGAAGGATACTCCCTCGATCACCGTCCATCGGGTCTGGTACCATAATCTACACAACATAAAGAAGTGCATGTGTAGCATCAGTACAACCGACCCCATGTACTGAGTAAGTGCCGAGCCTAACCTCAGCGAAGTAGTGACGAGGCTACGACACGACAAATAATAAACACCTGTGCAATTCAATAATATATAACAGAAATAATGGTAGGAAGTAAATAGTTAAGTACAAATACGGGGAAACATGTTGGGGTACAAAGGGGAAAACGCTTATTGGGTAGTAGAACATGACATCCGTCTAGTATCAAAATAATAACAGAGAACAAAAAAGTGCACGACATCATCCTTCGTTTTTTTACCTCACAATATCATGGAACGACATTATCCTTCGTGTATTATCTCTCATATCATGGCACGGCATCACCCTTCGTGCTTTTAAAGTCACAATATCGGCACAACATTAACCTTCGTGCTTTTAAATATAAAATCATGGCACGGAATCACCCTTCGTGCTTTACACTCTTCCTCACCCAAACAATAACCAGAACAACAATTTGGCAAGGAAGAACTGCAATACAACCCATAATTTACAACATCCCGGCAAGGGAACAATAATAGAAATATCACAGTCCCGGCAAGGGACACAGCTATAACCAATCTCACTGAATGTACAACATAACCAAATAATCCTCAACTGAACAACTATTCAACAGTGTTCATAATCAAGTATTTCCAACATATGAATAATCTCCAAAATGAAATCTATTTCATAACACAGTGGATATCGAAGAAAAAGACATATACTATAAGATATGACTCACGGGCATGCTTGACAACAAGGTATAGGTACTCGTCACCTCACCTATACATTGAACATGATAATAACATGTAGCACATATGACTTAACACATATTCCCTCAAGCTAAGGTTAGGCCCAAACACTTAACTCGATTCCAAGAATCCAAATTAAGCCTCTAGCACCGCTTTCCTTTCGAACCCGACTCCAAATCAATAGTATCTAGACATAATTGACTTAATAACGTCAATAAATGCTTAACAATTCAGTTCCAATGCTTAAATATAGAATTCCCAACTTTCTTTCTAAAATTCGAAAAAAAGACCTCGGGCATGCTTGGTCAAAAAATGAGGTTCGGACCAAAACCCGATCACACATTCCCCCACAAGCCCGAATATATAATTTGTTTTGAAATCCGACCCCAAAACGAGGTCAAATTCCCAAATAATCAAAAAGTCCTAACTCTACCCAAATCCCCAATTTTCCACCATTAAAACCCTAGAATTCTTGATAAAAGTTGATGAAAATCATTAGGAAGTTGAAAGAAACTAGTTAGGGGTTACTTACCTATGATTTGGGAAGAAACTTTCTAGAGAAAATCGCCCTTGTTCTCCTATTTTGGTGAAGAAATGAAGAAGAAGTCGGATGAACATCTAACCTAAAAACTTCTTGACCCTCGCACCTGCGGTGCCAAGGTCGCACCTGCGCTTTCGCAGGTGCCGAAAATCCATCGCACCTGCGGAAATGGGCTAAGACACTAAGGGCCGCACCTGCGGAATCTGCTTCTGCAAAGAATGTTTCGCACCTGCGGAATCTGCTTCTGCAAAGAATGTTTCGCACCTGCGGAATTGGGCTTGCTAGGGCTGGACCGTACCTATGGCTGGTTATCCGCACCAGCAGTCTTGCACCTGCGACCCAAGGCTCGCAGGTGCGGGCGCACCAGAACTGGTGCACCAGCAGTGATTGTTTAACTCTAAATACCCCGGAACCCACCCGAAACTCACCCGAGCCCTTGGGGCTCCAAACCAATTATGCACACAACCTCAAAAACATCCTACGGACTTATTCAAGTAATCAAAACACTAAAATAACATCGTGGACATCGAAGTAAACCTCAAAATCAATGAAATTCCTTTAAACTTCCAAAACTTCTAAATTTTCCATTTTCGATCCGAATCACGTCAAACTAAGTCCGTTTCCCACCAAATTTCACATATAACACATATAAGACATATTGAACTTGTTCCAGGCTCCAAAACCATAATACGGTCTCGGTATCATAGGTTTCACATCAAATCTCATTTTCAAAAACCTTATATTTTTCAGAAAACAATTTTCTTCACAAATTCATTTCTCAGACTTGGCACCTCGGAATTCGATTCCGGGCATACTCCCAAATACCATATTTTCCTATGGGCCCTCCGAGATCGTCCAATCACGGTTCCAGGTCTTTTTACCAAAAATGTTGACCAAAGTCAACTTTACTCGAATAATTAATACAAAATCATCATTTTATCAATTTTCCACTAAACGGCTTCCCGGCTACACGCCCGGGCTGCGCACGCACATCGATGTGAGATAAAAGGAGGCTTACGGCCTCGAAACAAAAATTTAACAAAAATTACACGGGATGACCTTTTGGGTCATCACAAGCACAGAGAGCCCCTGCTAAAAGGGAAAGAGAAGTTAGCCTCCACGTCATTTTTGAGATGTTGCAAGCACAACAAGTGTCTATTGCTCAGGTGAAAAGCCTTCAAAAAACTCCAAGCACAGCGCCACCGGAAATGGCTCCTTGAGGTGAACAGGCACCAGAGAGGTCGAGCAACAACGAGTCAGCAGCCGACCCCGCTATTATGAAGATGCTCGAGGACCTCACAAAAAGGATCGAGTCAGGCGAAAAGAAAATAGAAGCCAACGACAAAAAGGTGGAGACCTATAACTCGAGAGTCGATCAGATCCCGGGCGCACCACCGATTCTTAAGGGTGTAGATTCAAAGATGTTTGTGCAAAAGCCATTCCCATCAAGTGCAGCTCCCAAGCCCATCCCGAAAAAATTCAGAATGCCCGATCTCCTGAAATACAACGGGACCTCGGACCCCAATGTGCACATTACTGCCTACACTTGTGTTGTGAAAGGGAACAACCTAAGAGATGACGAGATTGAATCAGTTCTGTTAAAGAAATTTGGAGAACCACTATCCAAAGGGGCCATGATGTGGTATCATAACCTTCCCCCGAACTCGATAGATTCATTTGCCATGATGGTGGACTCCTTTGTAAAGGCACATGTTGGTGCCATCAAGGTCGATACAAGGAAATCTGATGTCTTCAAAATCAAACAAAGAGATAACGAGATGTTGAGGGAGTTCCTATCCCGCTTCCAACTGGAACGAATGGAATTAATTCTTCGATGAATGGACGGTGCAAGCCTTCACTCAGGGTTTGAATGAGCGAAGCTCGATAGCTTCGAAGTAGCTGAAGCAAAACTTAATCGAGTACCCCGTCGTGGTTTGGGCGGATGTGCACAATAGGTATCAATCGAAGATCAGGGTCGAGGACGACCAATTGGAAGCCCCTTCGGGCTCGGTGTATCCTAGCAGAGTCTTAGCAAAGGAATCGAGGCTTCCAGAGAGAGAGCCAAGGCTAAACAAAGAAAGGTATCAACCATACATAGAGAATTAGAGAAATATCCCAAGGTGCAACATACCTCGAAGCGATCAAAGGATGGACCGAGGCCAAAATCGTAAACAAAGAAAGGTATCAACCATACATAGAGAATTAGAGAAATATCCCAAGGTGCAACATACCTCGAAGCGATCAAAGGATGGACCGAGGCCAAAATCGTAAACAAAGAAAGGTTCCACAGGCACACAGGGTTGATAAAGACACCCCAGCTATCTGAGTACAATTTTAACATTGATGTTTCAGATATAGTATCGGTCATAGATAAAATCAAAGAAACCAGGTGGCCAAGACCCGTACTATCAGATCCTTCTCAAAGGAACCCAACCTGATATGTGAATTTCACAGTAAGCACGGGCATTGGACCGAAGAATTCAGATAGATCCGAGAAGAGGTGGCCTAACTGATTAGCAAAACACCAAGTTCCATGTCATCGAACGCGACATGAGATACAACGCATTGCTCGGAAGGCCATGGATTCACAGTATGAGGGTGGTACCTTCAACCCTTCATCAAATGATGAAGTTCCCCACGAAGGATGGAATAAAAAACAGTATATGGGGAACAACACGCAACAAAAGAAATGTTCATAGTGCACGAAATGGCGCCGATGCTGGCCCCTTCTGCATCGAAAGAGACAAAAAACAAGCAAATAGCCGAGTAAGCAATCACAAACTGCATCCTCGATGAACGATTAAAGGACCGTGCCGCGTCCTTGGAATGAGTAACTAAATCATATCGAGGCTTGAATGCCACCACAGTCAAGGTACAACCCTCTCCATCTTTCCTTCACGTTTCACACTAACCTATGTGCAGGTGTTCGAATGAAGAGAATCGGAGAACCTCCTCCAACTCGAAGGCCTTAGGTTTTAAAGTATGCGTTGTGATCTTTTTACCTCACGTCGGATTTTATCCCGAATGGGTTTTACCGACAAGGTTTTTAATGAGGCAACACACATATGCTACCTAAGGAGAACTCACCAAGTATTCAAGGCTTCTCTCCAATCAACCTCAAATACTGGGGCGGCTTCCCCCCGGGAGATCACTAAAATATGCCAAAGAGGGTCTCGACAGAAGAATGATGTACTGGACCAAACGGTCAAATGAACTGTGTCCACATAGAATAATCGAACCCTCAATGGTAAAAACATGTGTACTTGTACCAAGTAATCGGAGAAGAATCTTTTATCATCAAAACACTTCGCGCGTCAGAAAAGTTTTGCTATTTTTACAAGAAGCGGCCCCAGGGCCCAAAATTCACCGACCACTCGGGAACTGTCCTCGATAGTCATCCCATCGAGTCACCAAACACTCGAAGTCATAAGACTTCAGGGCCGGAAACTTCAAGCACATAAGCCCTCCATGAGGCAATACCAACTCCAACTCGGGGACTGCCCTCGACTGTTGGATCATCAAGCTATCTAACGCAAAGTCGTAAGACCTTAGAGCCGACAACTTCGAACTCATAAGCCCTCTACGAGGAAAAATCAAACAACATAAGCCCTCCATGAGGAAATATCAACTCTGGCTCAGGCACTGTCCTCGACAGTCGACTCATAGCCATACGACCTCAGGGCTGGCAACTTAAAACTCATAAGCCTTCCATGAGGCAACATCAAAACTATAAGACCTCAAGCAAGGCATGTACTGAATCATAAGACCTTAAAAGGCATAATCCCGATATCAAAGTCAAGGCTATATATAGAACTTATAAGACCCCTAAAAAGGCATACCCTCGATATAGACACCGAGGCTATCTCACTCGAGGGACTAAAAGGCTATGGCCAAATACAAATGACCACCGTCATAAGGCTCCGACCAAACTAAAGCGACTCGGAGACATCCGACTATCTCCATAAAATCACAGGCCTCCAATTACTTCGAAGAACTTCGAAAATAACCGGTTAAAGGTCGTACCGACCTAAAGCGTAAGAGCCCAAGTTGCCAGCAACATTAAAGGTTGTGCCGACCTAAAGTGTAAGAGCCCAATTCGCCAGCTAAACTAAAGGTCATACCAACCTAAAGCGTAAGAGCCCGAGTCGCCAGCTACAGGTCGCACCGACCCAAAACGCCTTAGGGCCGATTTAAAAATCTAAGGGCCGAAGAGCTCGAGTCAAATCTGACTCGGAGACTGAGCCCGAAACGGTTAACTAAAGCGCCTAAGGGCCAAATGCGTAAGAGCCTAAGTCGCCAGCTACACCGAAGGTCATACCGACCTAACGCATAAGAGCCCGAGTCTCCAGCTACAGTTCGTATCGATCCAAAACGCCTCAGGGCCGATTTAAAACCTAAGGGTCGATGAGCTCGAGTCGAATCTGACTCGGAGACTGAGCCCGAAATAGTTAACTAAAGCGCCTAAGGTCCAAACGCGTAAGAGCCTGAGTTGCCAGCCACACTGGAGGTCGTACCGACCCAAATGTGTAAGAGTCTGAGTCACCAGCTACACCGAAGGTCGTACTGACCTAACACGTAAGAGCCCGAGTCGCCAGTTGTAGGTCGTATTGACCCAAAATGCCTCAAGGCCAATTTAAAAACCTAAGGGCTGATGAGCTCGAGTCGAATCCGACTCAGATAGTGAGCCCCAAGTGGTTAAATAAAGCGCCTAAGGGCCGAACGCGTAAGAGCCTGAGTCACCAGCTACACCGAAGGTTGTACCGACCTAACGCGCAAGAGCCCGAGTCGCCAGATGCAGGTCGTACCGACCCAAAATGCCTCAAGGCTGATTTAAAAACTTAAGGGCCGATGAGCTTGAGTCGAATCTGACTCAGAGACTAAGCCCAAAACGGTTAACTAAAGCGCCTAAGGGCCAAATATGTAAGAGCCTGAGTCGCCAGCCACACTAGAGATCGTACCGACCCAAATGCGTAAGAGCCCACAGGCCAGCCTAAAAAGCCTCGGGGCCAATTTATAAACCCAAGGATTTTATCTCGAAGTCTAATTCATCGAGATGATAATCAAAAAGCAAATCAGAATAAACAAAAGAATCTTTCATATATGTATGTACATTACAAATATGCATTTACAATGCTCCCACATGAGTTTTTACAAAGAACAAAGAAGGAAAACCTAATCTACTCTAGGGACCAGCTCCCTCGGAAGCCCTCAAATACCAGCATCGGCACCAAAGGAAAAACATGGCTTCGATCTCATCCGCCTTGGCCTGCTTTATCTCTTCCGAGAGATCAAAGACCCTAGCATGAATCGCTTCAAGCGTCTCCCTCCGAGACCTAACACTCATTGCCCCTCCTCTCTCTGTCAAAATCTCCCCTCAGCTCAGCCCGAGCATTGGCAACATCTTTAAAATAAACGGCAACCTTCTTATTGGCCTTTGCCCGAACTTCCTCAGCTTCATCCCGGGCGTCCACGACCTCGGCCTTCAGATTTAAAAAATCAGTCTCGAGCTTGGAAATCCTGCTCGTCTGAATCGAGCTATCTTCTCCGGCATTATAACGTTGTATCTCGAGGGCAGAAGCCTTAACCAAAGCATTCATTTGGGTTGTAACATGTACGCCTATCTGCGCCTTCAACGCTTGGCATTCAGAATTAACTTGCCCGACTTCGCCCCAAAGGCGCTCCAACGCTTCTGTCTTTCCCTGTAGTTGAAGCACCAAAACATTAGTTCCTAAAAGCGAGAAAGTAAGCACGTACTCCTTCAGGGTAATGGTTACCTGACGCTCGAGATTGCCTTCATGGTACCGACTCTGATGCGTCTCCACCCGAAGATGTATCAACTCTTTTGTCTTCTTATTGCAAAGAATCTTGAGAGATTTTTCCTTACCCAAAGCTTCCTGCAACCTGGTCTCACAGCGAAGCAGCTCGAACTTGAGTTTGTCAAAAACCTAACTAAGAGAAACTTCAGTTCAAATAATGAAGATTCATAGCTAAAAATCCAGCTTTAGCTCGGCCTTCTCGGATATCTCCCTGGCCCGATCATTCGCAGCAGCAGCATCTCTCTTGTATGAGGAGACATATTAATTGGCCTCAGACTTGGCCGCAGATAGTGCAGCAGCCTCCTCCCGAGCACCTCGAAGGCTTGGTCATACAACTTCTTGACCTACAACACATAAAAGGGGAAATCAGAAAACATGAGTAGAAAATAAAAAAAATAGCATATTACTTCTCAAATGTCACCTTCTCTTGGAGCCTCTCGGCCTCCTAGAGAGGAACTAGGGCATCAACATCGGTTTCCTCATCTACCCCCTAGAAATAGTCTCTAAATGCATCATCCTCTCCACGAGAGGCCTATAGACTGGGAACACCCCTAACTTGAGCATCCCATATCTCCCCCGGAGAAAATGACGGGCCCGAGTGAAATCCCCCGGCAGCATCAGCCTCTATCGAGGTTTCTTCCCGATCCCGGAAAGCTCCAGCAGCAAGCCCTTCGAACTCCTCAACACGGACTGTGCCATATCCGATGAGCATCTCGAGGACTGCGCCCAAACTCTCCTCGAGGGTCTCTTCTACGCACGACGGGTCCGCATCGATAAACTTAATCCGAATTATAGAGCTACGACACAATCAAACCCGAACGAACAAAATGTTGAATTGAATCGTACCAGTCTCTACTGGGGGTTATTACTCATTTTTGTACTTGCTTTTTACCAGGCTATCTCCGAGAAAATAGGGGTCCTGAACGGGAGAAGAATAAGGCAGGCTGTCCTTTGACTAGTTTGTAGTTTTTTCTGGGGCTATTTATTCTAAATTTCCCTCCCGGCCGCCTCTAGCTCAACAGATGAACGTCCAACAACTCTCGAAGCATCAGCGCTTCGTTTTTCCCTTTGTACCAAAGGTCAGGCATCATCACTTTCTTCCTCGGCCCGCAGGATCTCAGCGTGCCGTCGAGGACAAGACCGTGGCATCAGTTTTGGGCTTCCAAGCCTTTGTCCTTTTTGATTTTGGAGACCCCATTGAGGCCTCCTTCTTCCTTTTCTTATCCTTGGCGGTCTTCGGGGCCTCTTCATTACCAGGTGGAGGCGGTCTCATCAACATGCCTTCACCGAGGCCTGCACAAATGTGTTGTATTAGAAAACATCATCATCAAAAGTTCTTACAAAGAAGGAGAAAACAAATAGCAACAAGAGCATACCGTGGTTCTTTTCCTGCCACCTTGTCTTAGCCAGCTCACGCCATACACGTTTATTATATGGGAAGGCGGATTTCAAAAGCCTGATCCACCCCGGAAGGTCCTGGACCGCGCCGGGGAACCAGATAGTGGCTACACAGTTGAAAGAAAGAATATTCAGAACCGGTAGAAATCAAAAGGAGGAGGTAAAGCATAATCAACGTGGGGATACTTATGTTTCATATTCCACTCCTCCGGGAACGGAAGTCTATCAACGGGTATGACATCCGAAGTTCTGACTCTGACGTATCATCTCATCCATCCTTGATCCTTATCCTCGTCGATGCAGGCGAGGAATGCCTTGGCAGATCGGAGGTGCAGTTTAATTAGGCCCCCGCGGAAGAGGCGAGGGCTGTACAATTTGATCAAATGGTCAAGTGTAAAATTTATTCCCTCGACCATGTTAGCAATATGTGGAAACATGTATGCGATCCTCCAAAAATAAGGATAGATTTGACCGAGTGTCACTCGGTACTGATGGAAAAAATCAAGAATCACCGGACCAATCGCTGGGGAAGAAGAGTCAACAGGGCCTAAGGTGAAGGGCTATGTATATACACTGAGGAAGCCATCCTTGTACGTGACTATGCTTTTGTCATCCGTAGGAATCTCTACTCGGGCCGCCTCCCCCTTGCGGCAGTCAAGTTTTACCCTCTCTATATCCGATACTACACTTATGTATCGGGATATGGGCTTGCATCGGCCCGATGTAAAAGGGGGCTTTTCTATGGTGAATTCAGAAATGGTTTCTAAAGGGCCAGGGATGCATTGTTCGATGGTAGGAGGAGTTTTTGACTTGCCCTTGGACGTGCATAATGAAGAAGCGGCCCCCTCTTTTGGTGGAACTGTATTGGAAGTTTTTTCCATGATAACAATCGAGTTTTGAAGTGAGAAGACGAAAAAACGTACACAGACAGAAGATAAGAATGGAAAGCACTTAATTAAATTTGAAGGTTTGGAGAAGATGAAGAAGATGCAAAACTATGAAAAGGCAAGAGATTGTAGTATTTATATAGGCCCTTTGGGCATGCTTGAAGCGGAAGGGTCAAACTCGTGACGGTTCATGGGCTTCTCTAGAACTGTGTGGACAGCGACCTCTGCGCAGCTTTTTTTGTCGCGTCATTTAATGCTCTGAAGGGACTGATGTCATAATAGGATCATTGAAAAGTCAAAAGCCAAGACTGTTTCTTATCTCTTCATTCTAAGAAACGCGGGGACTATCTGTATACGGCTAAAATCGGAGAGCCCGATTTTACGATCACTACGACGCTCAGAAGACTCGAAGGTTCGAGTTTTGGCATCGAGGGAACATATCGAAGGCCCTCGACCTCGAGGCAGTACAAATCAAAGATCGACGTGGAAAGGCAGGAAATTCCCAAGGGGCACGTGGTTAAAGCTGACAAAATATACAAAATAGTATAAGCCCGTACTGTGGCATTAAATGGCGGTACCAGCCATCTCTCTTTACATTAATTATACATGTACTATGTTGGAATTCCCCCTCATATATAAAGGGGACCCTTTTCACTTTGTAACACACATGATACTCAATACACAAGACTAAGAACATTTTCTACCCTCTAACTGAAACATTCTTTACAAATTTTCTCATTGATTTATTGTCTTTCATTTTATTGTTCATTAATTGTTCTTCATTCATTGCTCATTATTGATCATAAAGATTCCACCCCAGAAGCCTTCGGTATTGTCGAATCACACTCGACTGCCCGTTATCGAGCCCCCGAGCTCGACATCGAGATACCTTCAGACCGACCTCGAGACCCTGTCTCTTCGCCGCTCGATTTGCATAATCTTGTTATTCTTCGCTTTTATTTTGTTTTCTCACCTCTCACTTAGAATCTATTGATTAAAAAATCGGTATTAAAATAGATCACGTATTTTTAGAACCACAAAATTAAATATAATTGTAATTACCATTTTCCAGGTAAACAAGCATATACACTAAATAATCCGGAGATTATTAATTATTATATTATAAAACATGCATTATAATCATGGTATAACTCTGTCTTTGAACCAAATGACCCCTAAAAACTTTGACTTTATAAATTATTTTGTCAATACTTTTTTATGCTTTTCCTTTTTACATTATTTTGTACATTAGCCTTAGAGAATACTTTCTCCAAGTCAATTCTGATTTTGTTTAACCTTAATTATGGTATTCTGGAGGGTGGGGGCAGGAACGGGGTAGGTATCTTGGTTGATGAGGATCTCTGTGAACTTGTGGTCGAGGTTAGGAGGGTGAATGACAGGATGATGACTATTAAACTGGTTGTTGGAGGTTTTATTTTGAACGTAATTAATGCGTACGCACCCCAAGTAGGCTTGGATGAAGAAGTTAAGAGGCATTTCTGGGAGGATTTGGATGAGATAGTGCGTGGTATCCCCCATACCGAGAATCTTTTCATAGGAGGAGATTTAAACGGCCACATTTGAGCAACGTCTGGGGGGTATGATGATGTGCATGGTAGCTTTGGTTTTGGATATAGAAACGGAGGAGGAACGTCTCTGCTAGACTTTGCTAGAACATTTGATTTGGTGATAGCAAACTCGAGTTTTCGAAGAAGAGGGAGCACTTGGTCACCTTCCGGAGTTTGGTGGTCGAGACTCAGATTGATTATTTACTCTACAGGAAGTCCGATAGAGGTATTTGCATGGATTGCAAGGTCATCCCAAGTGAGAACCTCTCGACCCTTCATAGGCTCCTGGTCATGGATCTTGAGATCACGAGGAAGAGGAGGAAGAGGGTGATGTATAACCAACATAGGATCAAGTGGAAGCCTTGACGGAAGCTAAAGTGCAAGAGTTGGGGGCCAAGGTGTTGACTACGGGGGCTTGGAGGAGTAGTGGGGACGCCAGTGATATGTAGACCACGACTGCTCAATGCATTAAGGAATTCGCTAGAGAGGTATTAGGGGTCTCAAAGGGTTACTCTGGCGGTCACAAGGGAGACTGGTGGTGGAATGGAGAGGTGCACGGAAAAGTGAAAACCAAGAAAGAAGCGTATCTGAAGCTAGTGGAAACTGTAGACGAGGAGAAGAAGAGGGCGATAGGGAGAATTATAAGTTGGCTAAGAATGAGGCAAGCTAGAAGTTACGGTGGCCAAGACTACAACTTTTAGTTGATTGTAAGAGGAAATTGAGGGTCGAAGTGGGGATAAGAGGTTGTTCAGGTTAGCCAAGGCGTGATAAAGAAAGGTGTATGACTTGGACCAAGTGAAGTGCATCAAGGACGAAGGAGGTAGAGTTTTGTTGGATGAGGGGCTTATCCGTCAAAGATGGCAGACCTACTTCCATAGTCTCTTGAACGAGGGGGGGACATGAGAATTGTACTAGCTGATTTGGAACTCTCTGGGAGTCGCTGTGACTTTAGGTATTATAGGTGGATTAGAGTTGATGAAGTTGAGGGGGATATTTTTAAGATGAGCAGGGGCAAATTGACCGGGCGGGATGAAATTCTGGTGGAGTTTTGGAATAGTGTGGGCAAGACATGCTTGGAGTGGCTCTAGGTTATTTAATGTCATTCTTAGAACAAAGAAGATGCTCAAAAAGTGGAGGTGGAGCACGATGGTTCCTGTATACAAAAACAAGGGTGATATCTAAACTTGTAATAATATTGGGGTATCAAGCCGCTTATCCATACTATGAAAGTCTGGGAGAGAGTGGTAGAGCTAAAAGTGAGGAGGAGTGTGTTTATTTCTAATAACCAGTTCGGGCTTATGTCGGCGCGTCCGACTACAGAAGCTATCCACCTTGTTATGATATTGATGGAGTAGTATAGGGAGAGAAAGAAGGACTTGCATATGGTGTTCATCGACTTAGAAAAGGCGTATGATAAAGTTCCGAGGGGTTTTTATGGAGATGTTTGGAGGCTAGAGGTGTACTTTTTGCCTACGTTAGGTTGACAAGGACATGTATGATGGAGAAAAGACCCGAGTGAGGATGGTGGGCGTGGACTCGGACCATTTTCTTGTTATGATGGGATTGCATCAGGGGTCGGCACTCAGCCCTTTTTTCTTTGCTCTGGTGATGGACGTACTGATGCGCCACATCCAAGGGGAGGTGTCATGGTGCATGCTATTTGCAGATGATATTGTATTGATTGACGAGACGTGAGATGATGTGAATGTGAAATTAGAAGTATGGATGCAAGCCTTGGAGTCTAAAGGTTTCAAGTTGATCAGGTCCAAGACAGAATACTTGGAATATCCACCTTGTTATGAAATTGATGGACTACAGAAGCTATCCACCTTGTTATGATATTGATGGAGTAGTATAGGGAGAGAAAGAAGGACTTGCATATGGTGTTCATCGACTTAGAAAAGGCGTACGATAAAGTTCCGAGGGGTTTTTATGGAGATGTTTGGAGGCTAGAGGTGTACTTTTTGCCTACGTTAGGTTGATAAGGACATGTATGATGGAGAAAAGACCCGAGTGAGGATGGTGGGCGTGGACTCGGACCATTTTCCTTTTATGATGGGATTGCATCAGGGGTCGGCACTCAGCCTTTTTTTCTTTGCTCTGGTGATGGACGTACTGATGCGCCACATCCAAGGGGAGGTGTCATGGTGCATGCTATTTGCAGATGATATTGTATTGATTGACGAGACGTGAGATGATGTGAATGCGAAATTAGAAGTATTGATGCAAGCCTTGGAGTCTAAAGGTTTCAAGTTGGTCAGGTCCAAGACAGAATACTTGGAATGTAAGTTCAGTGGCAAGACTCAAGGAGGGGAAAGGGAGGTGAGGCTGGACTCGCAAGTCATCCCTAGGAAAGAAATTTTTAAGTACCTTGGGTCTATTATTTAGGGGGATGGGGAGATTGATGATGATGTCACACATCGTATTGGGCGGGATGGATGAAATGAGACTCGCTTCCGGTGTTTTGTATGATAAAAAGGTGCCACCAAAACTTAAAGATAAGTTCTAGAGAGTAGTGGTCAGACCGGCAATATTGTATGAGGCTGAGTGTTGGCTAATCAAGATCGCTCATGTCCAGAAGATGAAGGTAGAAGAGATGTGGATGTTGAGATGGATGTGCAGGCACACCAAGTTAGATAGGACCAGAAAGGAGGTTATTTGCGACAAGGTGAGTGTGGCCCCTATTGAGGACAAGATATGGGAAGTGCGACTTAGGTGGTTTAGTCATGTGAGGAGGAGGAGCACGGATGCCCCCGTGAGGAGGTGTGAGAAGTTGACATCGGAGGGCCTACAGAGAGGTAGAGGTAGGCCAAAGAAGAGGTGAGGAGAGGCGATTAGGCAAGAAATGGCGCAGCTTCAGCTGACCGATGACATGACCCTTGATAGTAAGGTATGGAGGTAGAGAATTAGGGTAGTAGAGTAGGTAGTCTAGGGTGTTCATAGCAGTAGTGTTGGTACGCAGTCTTGCTTTCTGTTGGTAGTAGGTTTTTATGGCTAACCGTCGTTTTCTTTCATTGTTGATCATCGTACTATCTTGTTGTATTTATTCTACTTTTATATTGCTTTTCGGTACTATCCCTTATTGTTTAATATTTTCATTAATGTGGTGTTTATGCTTTCCTGATGTCACGACCCCAAATTCACTAGTCGTGATGGCACCTAACCCAACCAACAAGGTAAGCTAACTAATAGCCATCCAATTCACATAATATTAATAAGAAAATTAAACAAAAAGAATTATCTGAATCTTATATATTTCCCAATGACTGGTAGTACAAATCATGAGCTTCTAAGAATAGAGTTTACAAAGCTGAAATGAAGTAAATACATCATCTATTTGAAAAGTACATAAACAGAGTTTATAGATCTAAGGCTACCATGAACAATAGGCAGCAACAACCGGAACGCAGGTACATCTTCAATTCTAGCTCCCGTCGATCACAGTAACATGAGCAGTCAACATCCACACTCAAGGTTCAGAAGTGTAATATGAATACAACCGACCCCATGTACTCAATAAGTAACAGACATAACCTTAGGTTGAAAGTAGTGACGAGCTGGAACATAGGTCGGGTCCTACACCAATAACCAACATCAGTTCATAACAATGCAAGGCAAGTAATAAAAGAAGTAACTCAGAGTAAAATGCTCAACTTATTCATCATTCCCGAAAATAGTTCAGCTTTTCAAATATATCAGTGAAAATCCAAATCCTTTATTGAAATCGTTTAAAAAATATGAGATAGTTTGAAAACTGTAATTTGTCCAAAAATCCTTTCCACAATAAATAAGGTGTTTCATTTTTTTTCAGATAGCAAGTGTGAAATACCTCTCTATGCCCACATATCAATATGTGTGAAAATTCATGAATAACGTGATACCGTACAGCAAGAGGAATATGCATCTCTATGCATGTATCTCATGTGTGCATGTTAATGCCATGTATCTTAGAGATGAACTCATGTATTCACACTCTCAGAGTACTCAATCTCACTGTCTCATGCTTTCCACTCATCATCCTCAATCACTCAGTACTATATATGGCCAATTCGACCCAGGGAAGATCCATCCCGGAATATATACATCAACTGACCAACAATCACTCAGTATTGAGTAGGGGAAAATCCAGTCCGTGGGGAAGATCCATCCCCAGGTATATAAATGTTTCGGACAAGATCCATGTCCAGGGAAGATCCATCCCTCAATATAATCAACCGCGCTCACTAGGGGTGTGTACAGACTACGAAGGGGCTCCTAAAGCCCAAGCGCTATCATAAAATCAGTATAATCGTTGTGGCGTGCAGCCCGATTCCATAACTGTCATTCATAACCAGGCTCTCGGCTTCGCTCAGTCATCTATCTCTCCAGTCTCACTCACGGGCTCACAATGTCATGAAACTACCCCGACAACAATGATATGATGTATCAATAAATAATAATTGAGTCTGAGATACGATATGAATACATGAATATGACTGAGTACGAAATATCAATGCAATCAGCAAAATGACAGCAAGAAACGACCATAGCATAAAGCCTAAACATGATATCTACCATGATTGACAACTCAATTACTTTGTCACATGGTAAAAACACGGATATCAACAAAATAGGACCACTATACAATGCTATGGAAAGAACGGAGTCCCAATTCACATGGTGTCGGACCACACGCCCGTCACCTAGCATCTGCATTACCTCAATACCAATCACATAACACGTATTTCAGGGTTTCATACCCGCAATACTAAGTTTAGAAGTGTTACTTACCTCGAACAAGCCAAATACCATACCGAGCAAGCCAAGCGATGCTCCGAAAATGCCATCCCGCGCGTACCCACCTCCAAATGGCTCAAAACTAGCCAAAAGAAACTCAAATATATCAAATAAAGCCCAAGGAAACAATTCCAAAGGATAAAGATCGAATCTTTAATCAAAACCCAAAACCGGCCAAAATTCACACCCGGGCCCATGCCTCGGAACCCGATAAAACTCACAAACTCCAACAACTCATTTAATTACGAGTTCAACCATACAGGTTTCACTCAAATCCGATTCCAATTCGATGTTCAAAACTCAAATATTCAATTTAGGAAACGTTAGGCCAAAACCCCCAATTTCCTTTTTAAATTCATCAACCAATTGCTAAAAATGAAGATAGGTTCATGAAATATAACCAAAACCAATTAGAGAACACTTACCCAATTCCTATGGTGAAATTTTCTTCAAGAATCGCCTCAATCCGAGCTCTATAGCTCCAAAAATGAAAAAACGGTTGAAACCCTCGAAATAGAGTACTTTATAATCTGCCCAGGCATCCTCTTATGCGAACGCGGGAAGACCATCGCGTTCATGATGAACAAAATGCATACTGCCACAAAAGACTCTATGCATTCACGATACACACCATGCGAACGCGATGACCACTGCTGCCAAACCTTCGCGGACGCGACTCATATAACGCTACCGTGATGAAGGATTCCCCAGCTCCAGTTGCCAAACCTCAACACTATGCGAATGTGATCCTTCATACGCGAATGCGAAGAAGACTTGCCCCTAACTCTATGCGAATGTGTAACATACTTTGCGATCGCGATGAACAATTGATGTTGCCGTCAAAATACACTACACGTTTGCGGTATTTTCCACGCGAACGCGATGAAGAAACGTGACACCAGACACCAGAACACACCGGCACTAAAAACATGAAGAAAAATAGCCCAAAATAAATTTGAACCACGCCCAAGACCCTCAGGACCCCGTTCAAATATACCAACAAGTCCCATAACATAACACGGATCTACTCGAGACCGCAGAACACACATAACCACATCGAAACGATGAATCACACCTCAAATCACACTTAAATGAACTTTGAAATTTCAGCTTCGATAACTCGCGCTGAAACATAGCAAATCAACCCGGAATGAACCCAAATTTTGCACACAATTCACATTTGACATTACGGATCTTCTCCAACTTCCAGAATCTGAATCCGATTCCAATATCAAAAAGTCTACTCCTGGTCAAACTTTCCAAAATTCCAACTTTCGCCATTTCAAGCCAAAATCAACCACAAACCTCCAAATCACAATCTGGAAACGCTCATAATTCCAAAATAACCTAACGGATCTAACAAAAGCATCAAAATTCCAATCCAGGTCAAATACTAAAAAGTCAAACTTGGTCAACTCTTCCAATTTAAAGCTTTCTAGTTGAGAATCATTCTTCAAAATCAATCCGATTAACCTGAAAACCAAAACCGACAATTCACACAAGTCATAATACAGAGAACAATGCTATTAAAGACTTCAAACAGTTGAACGGGATGGAAATGCTCAAAACGACCGGTCGGGTCGTTACATCCTCCCCCACATAAACATACGTTCGTCCTCGAACGTGCCAAGAGTTGTTCTGAAAATCGTCAAATTGTCGTGTATTATTACCATGCATACCTGGGGGTGATACCACGACACCCTATCCTATATAGGTCTGATAACACAACATAACCGGAATTTCTTAATTCAACATAGCCCATAAACCTTAGAACCAAATTTCCAACATCTGGAATTTCCTACAAGACCAGAACCTTGCAATATACACAATGTATAAGCCTGAACAAGTTGTAACCATAATCCAAGATGTAATCACATGATATACTGCTTAATTAAAATACTCATACCAATAATTTATAATCACATTAGTTGCTCAAAACCACCTAATATCGGTAATCAACCTCATGTCAAACAAAACCTTGTTCTAAAACCTTCGTACTCTGCCGATGATGAAAGAAACACGCAGAAACTTATAACTACTTATCATATCAACAAGTCATGGAGCTCCCTCTCCTTCGACAAGAACTATAGCCAATTTCTAAGCCGACTTACGATATTATCCTTCCAAATATACCACAATCAAATCTGATAGCACCCATCCTAGATCCAACGACCTCATCTTATCAAATACCATCTACTCTACAGACATGCCACATCAATACAATCTAAAGCCACAACCCGTGCAATCCGTGCACCAATAAGCAACATTCCAAATGTACTCAATCATGGATGATGACTCAAATGAGAGAACTGTTCCGCAAGCTTAACAAGTACTGCCACAACGAAATACTGAAAATCCATCACACACCATAGAACCATAACACACGAATCTATCACAAAGGATCATACCTCAACATGACTCAACTACAATGTGTATCCCTATCAAAACACTGGTCTATATTATCTACCTCAATCCACCCTGCTCACAATCAATTACCGCGCTCAATTAGACATCAAGTGCTCAAAGTGCATTACTATAACCATGGAGAAGCAAATGACTCAATGCCACACAAAACCCAAAAGAACATAACCAATGTGCTATCAATCATACGTCCCTCAAATACTCATCGCGCTCAAATTCAGCTATAATGCCCAAATAGAGCCGCACCATGTGTGCATATAACCAACGAATCACAACTCATCGCAGCATAGAAGATTAACTTACAGATCATTTCAGAACACGAATAAGCTCAACAACAACCGAATGGAACATCCATCAACCATAGCAGTATGGAGCCAACCAATCCGACTCGGTGTAGAATACAAATCCCATCAATGGACCCCCAAATAAACTTTGGTCGCCCACAAATAGATAAATAACCATATGAAGGCCCACAATGGATGAATCATAACACTTACTATCATTTGGCTAGCTCTGAGTACAACTTCACTGTCCACAACCACGAAACAATCTTCTTCTAAGAACTCCCAATCTCGAAATCTATAGAACACATTTGATCCCAATTCCACCGCCTGAATGTCTAACACATCTCACATACACGATCATCCCACGAGAAATACTTCTATAATTCTTCTATGTCACATAGAAAAATTTGAATATCAGCAGTCGATCAACCAGGAGAGTGCCGCAATACCAATGAAGTATCCATAAATCAAAACACAGTGCCCCTTCTGAAATGTACACTCTCATCAAGCAATACCAAATAGTAATATCATTCACCTAGTCATCTGAAATCGTCTATGCTGCCTAAGAATTCAGGACTTTCCTTAAACCGAATCGTGACCTTGCACATGAAATTCTCAATCCTATACAACACACCACACCCATTATGCCATCATATGAAAAATACGAAAGTCTCAAAAACAACTCTGAGTCACAAGAAACTACATACTCAATTAGCCAAGAACCTTCCATTTGATCTCCTCCAGGAGAAAATCACTATACGCCACATATTCCACACACCGGTAGGAAATATACACCTCGAACCGTGGCAGTAACCATTGGGAACTCTTCGAAACCCATTTGCACATAATCAAGCCATTAGAACTAAATCTCTCTAACTCAACCAAGCTATGCAAGTTGCCAAAACCCAAGAGCATTGCCATGAAGCATCTTTTCGAAAAATATAGAAGAAAGGGGTAAGCACCCCCAAAGAACCGATTATATCCATTACTTTGCTAATCCAGCCTACTATCAAGTTGTCCTAATTCTCCGAGTTCCTTCCAAATTGACTTCAAATTGATACTTCTCCTTGATAGAACACCATGATCCTTAACCAAAACTTACCCCACGAACTCTAGCATAAAACCACCCTGTACTAAGGCCCATAAGCTGCAGAATTCTCTCTCCAGCACCCCAAAATTACCCCAACCAAGATACCCACTCTGAAGAGATCATTATATGAATTTAAAGTCGTTTCCTTCACCTTCCTTAATGCTAGAATGTAGAATCCATAATGATATAGAAATGCCACAAGTCTCGACACCGTCCAATGTAAATCTCAGTTTCTAGCCATATACAAATCCTGAAAATTCTCAATTGCTACATATAAATCTTGAATCCATTATAACCATTCTCGAGAGTCATCTACTCTACTTTAATCTCAATTGAAGAGACTAAACGGATCGAAAGACATGTGCCCCATTAGCACACCAACATCCTAAGAAGTAATCCTACCTTAACGCGACCAAGGAAATTCCTACTACATGCACACCCCATCCTTCACGAGTAACCACTCAATCATCCCATGATTCTCATATACCCATTGAGTGAAAGACAACCTGTATCCAAAAATTTCCTTACTCGATTCATCCTCAATCTCAACCATTGCAAGCCATAACTGATTCACAAGTATACCTCGAACCGAAACCAATACAACACATAACCGTGCGATTAACTCATCGATAGAAGACTCTCCCCCACTTGGATCAAAGCCATAGATCAAAACACATAATAACTCAAAATGCCCATGCTCTATTATTGCCATAATACCGTAGTGAAAAATCAACTGAATCCTTCATAATCTCAAATGCACAACCCACATAGTACCTCAAATTATCTGCAAATCTCGTATTCATCCTAGTAACAGCCAATCCAACTCCCATAAGTGATCCACGCTCAAATTGCAACACATGTAGTTCACTGACAAAAGGGAACTCTCTACAAAACAACATAGGGATCACACAACCTCAGAACACCCCGCATGAGGTAACCCACCTGCTTAACCTCAATCTGACATCTATTAATACCCTTTCATAACCACAATTACTACGCAATCGCTTAATCTTCCTTAGTCTGATCTCAACAATAAGACACGAGAACCTAATTCGTTCTGTCATTAAGCAACGGGAAAGATCCTTCAATACACTCATAACTCGGAACCATACGTCGCATCAAGATAGAAACCAAATACCCGATAGTCCTTTCTACATCTCAAGTAAGCTCTTCTCGTCACATTCGAATAATTTGAACACATCTCGCAATCACATCATACTCACCACAGTCATCCAATCACAAATTCCACCAATAGGGTCACCACCGAGCATATAAGTCCCAAAAGCACGTGCATTTTGTTCGCGAACGCGTAGAGTCTTTTGTGGCAGTGTGCATTTTGTTCATCGTGAACGCGATGGCCTTCCCGCGTTCGCGTAAGAGGATGCCTGGGCAGATTATAAAGTACTCCATTTCGAGTGTTTCAGTCATTTTTAAATTTTTGGAGCTATGGAGCTCGGATTGAGGCGCTTCTTGAAACAAATTTCACCATAAGAGTTGGGTAAATGTTCTCCACTCGATTTTGGTTATATTTCATGAATCTATCTTCATTTTTAACAATTGGTTGATGCATTTAAAGAGGAAATTGGGGGTGTTGGCCTAAAGTTTCATAATGTGAATTTTTGAGTTTTGAACATCGAATTGGAGTCGGATTTGAGTGAAACTTGTATAGTTGAACTCGTAATTGAATGGGTTATCGGATTTTGTGAGTTCTGTCGGGTTCTAAGGAGTGGGCCCGAGTGTGACTTTTTGCCGGTTTTGGGTTTTGATTAAAGATTCGATCTTTATCTTTTGAAATTATTTCCTTGGGCTTTATTTCATGTATTTGAGTTGCTTTTGGCTAGTTTTGTGCCGTTCGGAGATCAGTACGCACGGGATGAAATTTTCAGATCATCGCTTGCCTTGCTTGGTATTGAAATTTGGCTTGTTCAAGGTAAGTAGCACTTCTAAACTTAGTGTTGAGGGTATGAAACCCCGAAATACGTGTTATGTGATTGGTATTGAGGTGACACACATGCTAGGTGACGGGCGTGTGGGCGTGCCCCATGTGAATTGGGACTCCGTTGTTTCCAGGGCATTGTATAGTGGTCCTATTTTGTTGATATCTGTATTTTCACCATGTGATAAAGTAATTGAGCTGTCAATCATGCTAGATATTATGTTTAGGATTTATGCTGATACTGTTGGGACACATAGTGGTCATTTTCTGATGTCATTTCACTGATTTGATTGATATTTCGTACTCAGTCATATTTATGCATTCATATCAGTCATTCGCGATAACAACTGAGAACGCGGGAAGGCCATCGCGTTCACGATGAACAAAATGCACACTGCCACAAAAGACTCTACGCGTTTGAACAAAATGACCACTACTGCCAAACCTTCGCGAACGCGACTCATATTATGCGACTGCAATGGAGGATTCCCCAGCTCCAGTTGCCAAATCTCAACACCACGCGAACGTAATCCTTCATACGCGAACAGGAATAAAATTTGCCCCCAACTCTACGTGAACGCGTTACATACTTCGCGATCATGAAGAACAATTTCTTCTGCCATCAAAATACACTACGCGTCCGCGGTATTTGCCACGCGAACACGATGAAGAAATGTGACAGCAGACACCAAAACACACCAACACTGAAAACATGAAGAAAAATAGCCTGAAATCAATATGAACGACGCCCGAGCCCCTCGGGACCCCGTCCAAACATACAAACAAGTCCCATAACATAACACGGACCTACTCAAGGCCGCAAAACACATATAACCACATCGAAACGATGAATCACACATCAAATCACACTTAAATGAATTTTTAACTTTCAACTTGCATAACTTGTGCCTAAACATAGCAAATCAACCAGGAAAGAACCCAAATTTTGCACACAAGTCACATTTGACATTACGGACCTGCTCCAACTTCTGGAATTGAAATCCGACCTCAATATCAAAAAGTTAACCCCCGGTCAAATTTTCCAAAATTCTAATTTTCACCATTTCAAGGCAAAATCAACCACAGACCTCCAAATCACAATCCGGACACGCTCCTAAGTGCAAAATCACCCAACGGAGCTAACAGAACCATCAAAACTCCAATCCGAGGTCAAATGCTAAAAAGTCAAACTTGGTCAACTCTTCCAATTTAAAGCTTTCTACTTGTGAGTTATTCTTCCAAATCAATTTCGATTAACCTGAAAACCAAACCGGCGATCCACACAAGTCGCAATACGTAGAACGATTCTATTCAATACTTCAAATAGCTGAAGGGGATGGAAATGATCAAAACGACCGGTCGGGTCGTTATACCTGAGCCGAAAGTCTATTAGAAACAACTTCTCTATCCTCACAAGGTAGGGGTAAGGTCTGCGTACACACTACCTTCCCCAGACCCCACGGCGTGAGATAATACTGGGTATATTGTTGTTGTTATTTTTGTTAATTACTAAAATTTGGAAAGTCACAAAAAAGAAAATCTCACTCAGACTTTTTCCTTAACATATGATATATATGCATCCCGATACTAACCCAAAAAGTTCGCTATATATTCATAATTGTTGGAAGCTGTTATAGATGTATGATAAGAGCTGTGAATTAATTTCATTATGTCTCCTATAAAAATATTTATTACATTAACTGTAATTCGTTCTGCTGGGAGTTGAATTTCAACTTGTTAAAAAAAGGGGTCCAAAAAAGTATGGTTGATTTGTTTTTTAACAATATTAGCCACAATCTCATATAATTAATCTTAAGGACCCGTTTGACCATATATTTTACTTATATCCCAAAACCAGCTTAATAGTTTGTTTTGGGCCAAAATATCACTTTTAGATTTTTAAAAATTGCCTCAAACTTTTATATTTTATAAAAAAATCCACCATTTATTATTTTGTAACAATGTTGCTTCGTCTTCTCGGTCATCTGATAGTGTATCATGTGGTTCATTATAAAAATGATAATTTTGTACAAATTTGTTTATATTCAAGACTATGATTTGAGATAATATAATGAATGTTATTGATAATGGTACTGTTGGGGATTTGTGATGTTTTTGAACTCGTGGGTATAAGTCATGTTTCATGTATTTTCAAAATAAATTTGAGAAATATGTTTTGAAAACTGATGTCCAAACATATTTTCATCTTCAAATCAAACTTCACCCAAATTAAATTTTTCAAAATAAATTTAAAAATTTATGGTCAAACGCTAGCTAATAGTACGAAACTTCAAATACGAAAAGTGTCTAGAGGATATCAATTGTCAAAAGTAAAAGGAGGATACTTCGAAAATAATCGAAGAAGGATTTCCTCACTCATAGCTAGGACGAGTTCTTTATTAACTAGCCATAGTTGACCTGCCAAATATTTTTGCTAATTTTATATATCTACACTAAATTATGAATATTAGTTTTAGAATTTACTAATGGAGAATTTTGTTTTAACAACTAAAGAAACTATTACGCTTAATATTTTTCTTTAAGGGTGTGTTTGGAACGAAGGAAAATATTTTCCCTCAAAAATATTATTTTGAAAAATAAGTGATTTTGGTACTTATATTCTTGTGTTTGGTTAGGTAGCAATTTTTTTCTTTTTAGTGAATAATATATGATTTAGGCAAACACATGAAAGATGAAATGGGTAAGGGTTGGGATTTAAGGGCCGGGTTGGTAGTGGCAAGGGTAGGGTTGTCGGGGGTGGCAGAAGGCGGTTGGGAGGGAAGGAAGGAGGTGGGGTTTGGGTGGCGGGGAATAGAGGACACGGAAAATGTTTTCCCTCATTTTGATAGGGAAATCATTTTTCTTGAATTAGAGAAAAATGAGTCATTAGAAAAAAAAAAAATTGAAACATTTAAACCATTCAAATATGGAAAACTTAGAAAAATATTTTCGTTTTTCATGCCAAACACACTAAATATACCGTCAAGATATTTATTGATTTGTCATGTTATTGAGGCTCCATACTTTTGTGTACAAGAATTCCAGTTGCGTGTGAGCCGTTGTTTTTATTAGAGGTAAAAATGAAATAAACGAGTGTCTTAATACAGCAAAGAACGTTTGTCCTTTCCAATTGCATGTGTTCCTGGAAAAGGAAAAGCTCCCCCCAAACCAGGAATACATCGCCCTCTCCTTCTCCCTGGATCCTCTTGTCTATCTACTCAATTTGAAATTTTTATTTTTTGTGTACATATAAAAAGGCAACTTTTAGCCTCTGAATTCTTCGGGCAACTCTTTACCTTGAATGAAAAGGTCCTTTTTTTTTATATTTTACATACACACATTTTAATGATTTTCTAATATAGAATAACTTTTGATAATTGTCTTTTCATACTTAATTTGTTGCCAGCTAGTCGACATTCATATTTTAATAATCTTAAAGGCCTTAACTGAATCTATCCAATCTCTTATTATACATGCAGTTCATGCATAAACAGCATCCCTAAAACGATAATTTAAACATTTTTTAGTGATTGAAAAATTCAAGAAACTGTTGAATTTGAAATTTTCATAATGCCTCATCTATGTTATCCACTCATAAATTTGTTGTTCATGTTGATGATTTTGGAACAGAATAATACGGGTGAAGATGCCGGAAATAGAGTTTGGAGGGCACACGGTGAGATCCCATGGGGCTAAGGTGGCCAAAAAGCACAGATGTGACTGGTTGATTTTAATTGTGCTTATTGCAATGGATGGCTTCTTAAACTACATTCAGCCTTTCAATCGCTACACTAATTCAAAAATGTTAGAAGATCTGAAATTTCCCTTCAAAGAGCACGACACAATACCAATGTGGGCCGTTCCTGTACGTGTTTGCTTTGGATTTAACTTATATTTCATAATTGTGTGAATTATTTTTATACTGTGGTCTCTGTAATTTGACCTGTTTTAGCAAGTTGTGTGCCTTAGCCTAAAAAAGCACTTTTAGCCAAAAAATTGAGTTGTTAACCAAGCTTTTGGACGGAAAAAAAATGTTTTTGAGTTTTTGAGATGAAGAAAAAAGTAGCTTCTTTCCAAAAACACTTTTCTGAGAAGCATTTTTGAGAAATATACACTTAGAAGCAGTTTTCAAAAGCTTGGACAAACACTAATTATTGTTCAAAAGTGCTTTTCAAATTAATTAGCCAAACACAAATTGTTTCTCACCAAAAACACTTTTTTTAAAAAGTACTTTTGAGAAAAACACTTCTCAAAATAAGCTAATTTTAGAAGCTTGGCCAAACAGGCTACTATTTTTTTGGTTATTAATCGCACTTACTTATAGCTAGCTACCTTTAATGTGACCTGATAGCATGCATAGAAATGTTTTACACTGCCAATAGTGTATTGAAGTTCAAGTGTACTACATTTATGGCTTTAAAAGATTAAATAATTCCTTTACCTTCAATCGATTATAGTCCCTCTTTTACAATCTTGTGCCTTATGGTAGAAATGAGTATTTCATTTTTATTTCTCCCTTACTGTTTTGATCATTTTAATTCCCACTATAACAGATCTTTGCAGTAGTTCTGCCATGCACAGTATTTCTCATTTACTATCACTACAGGAGGGATGTTTATGATCTGCATCATGCGATATTGGGTGAGCTTTCTTGATGTTTATTAGGAAAAAAACTAGCTAATACTAAGAAATTCACAAGTTTTGCTCTTGTAAGTGTAGGCGTCTTTTATTCTGTTCTAGTGGCTGCAGTAATCACCGATAGTATCAAAGATGCTGTTGGTCGTCCACGTCCAAATTTCTACTATAGGTGCTTCCCTGATGGAGTTGAGGTATGTTCTCCTTTTTCATACTTTAGCATGTTCATGTGGTTTGAAATGTAGATAATTTCGTTCATGAGGTACAAATTATGTGAGGTCTGTGCTAGGAAGAGAAGTCAAGATTTCGTGAGATTGTATTGCCTTGCTTTCATTATAGTAGCATTTTCTCTTTGTCTTGCCCAAGAACATGTACATATCAGCCAAATCTTGTATAACTTTTCTTCTTTTACACTGTAGGATTGGTTGTGCGTCTTATATTGCGAGCTTGTCATAACATAACACTTAAAAATTTTGTTTTCAACTCTTAAAACGAATTTTTGCTCTAAGATACATTTCCCAATTCATGCGCAGGCGTTTCAACCTAATGGGGATGTTAAGTGTCATGGAGACCCAAATATTGTGAAAGAAGGATATAAAAGCTTTCCCAGTGGACATACCTCATGTCAGTAGATTTCTGTTTTCTCCTCACTCTTCGTTTTTTTTGTTCTTTTTTCTAATTTCAGTTTTTGGTTGACAAAATATATATAGGGTCATTTGCTGGTCTTGCATTCCTCTCGTGGTACCTGTGCGGAAAAGTGAAGGCTTTTGACAGAAGAGGCCATGCTGCAAAACTCTGCATTGTTCTGCTTCCTTTACTCTTTTCTGCATTAGTCGGAATCTCTCGGGTTGATGACTATTGGCATCACTGGACAGATGTATTTACTGGATCCATTATAGGTTGGTTCAACTATCCTGTGCTTGTATGGATTCACTACTTTGATATATTCTTTTCAAACCAAATTTAGCTCGGATACCTGATAAATTTGAACATTTACTATTAGTATCATGTAACCAGTTGTAGCAGTTTGCCAACTTATGGACATTGCCTGTCGTTGCCTAAATGACCTGATAGTGTGAAAAACCTTTAGACTGTCAGTGCATGAACTTAATCTTGTATATTGTGCCTTTCAATTGTCAAAATCTGGCTATGCTATTATGAGAAATAGTGTTGTGAAGTATCTGGTTAAGTAGGTCACACGTTCGAGCCATGGAAATAGCCTCTTGAAGAAATGTAGGGTAAGGCTGCGTAAAATAAATCCTTATGGTCCAGCGCTTCCTCCGACCCGCACATAGCGGGAGCTTAGTTCACTGGGACTGCCGTTTGGTGCTGTGAAGCATCTCATTGATATTTATTTTTTTCCAGGAACCGTGGTTGCCTCGTTATGCTACCTGCTTTTCTTCCCATTCCCTCATGATATAAATGGTACATGCTAAAGTCTCCAACAATGAATTCATCATTGTGATTCTCTTAGTTTAGTGTTAACAATGCTTGTTATTTTCTAATTCCTCTTCTCTTTTCCCTGCAAAACCAGGGTGGGCACCTCATGCATCTATTAAAATGAGAAAAGAAAGTGGACTCCATTCTTCATCAGTAGAAATGGACACTGTGTAATGCAACAAGAGTACAAGAGCGAACCCTCAGTTATCCAGGGGAGGACATGTAATTCAAGATCTGGAAATTGTTGGAGATGGAAGGATTATTAGAATTTCCAAAGCCTCGTCGAAATAGCAAAGATTTCATTTAAACTTTTTGTCTTTTTCTTTTTTTCAAATCTAGCTTATGGTGGCTCACTCTGCACTCGTACATAGTTGGAAGAAAAGAGCTGTACAACGAGGGGACATGGCTCCTTACCTCCCCATTTTCCATGGGGGTATGAACGTAGAGGCTCATGCCTTGCGAAAAATGGGACTTATGTACATGTGCATCATCTTCTCCTAGATTAGATGAAAGAGGATTCCTCCTGTATACAAATGTAAGATCACCTAAGATCTCTATTACGACCCAAATCCCACTAAGTCGTGATTGCATTCGTGCAACCGTTTAAGCGAACCAACCAACACAACTACAAAAACAAACAAAAAAACAAAAAAAAAGAAAAAGAAAAATACCAACACAACTACAAGTCAAGCAAAAGATCATCATATAATAATAAAATTAAAATGCAGAATTTAATACAAACTATCTTAAGAATTAGTGTCACAAGGCGTGAGCTACTAAGAGTAGGAATACAACTGTTTGAAATCTACAAAACAGATTCACTGTCACGACTCAAAATCCCAGTCAAGAGGTCATGATGGCGCCTAACTTCACTTGCTAGGCAACTCAATACCTAACAGTAAAATAAAGAAGTAAAACTAGACATTTAACACCATAATATCATAAATAAAGAGAATAAGCTCCTGAATATACATAATAAGTCTAATACCATCACAACTGTCTACACAACTTTCCAAGACTGGTATCACTGAGTGCATGAGATCTATGAAATGTTAAATACAAAGTCTGAAATGAATACAATATTATTGTCTGATACAAATAAACAGTAGTGAAGATAATGAACTGACTACAGAGCCTACGAACGAATATGCAGCACTACCTCGAGTCTCCAAAATGTCCAAGCTAAGCACCTCTCAGGACTCTGCGGAACCAATGCCTGAATCTACACAAGAAGTGCAATAGTGTAGTATGAGTACAACCAACCCCATGTACTCAGCAATGTTGAGTCTAACCTCGACGAATGAGTGACGAGGCTAAGACAAGATACCAACTTATAAACCTATACAATAAGAATGATAAACAACAAGAACAAATACGAGAAATAATAAAGCGATCAACTAAAAGAAATGACGATCATATTTTCTCAAATATCACAACCAAACCTTTCTAAAAAAAATTAATGATGTGAAACGACATCTATGAAAATAACGCAGTCAATTCAACATCATGAGAGAAATGAGTAAAAGATATTATATCAATAACATGACAACACCCTTCGTGCATTTATCTCATCCTCACCAGCTCGAAAATACCATATGATATATATATATATATATATATATATATATATATATATATATGGGTATATATATAATGAAAATACCCATCGTGTAGTAATAATAAGAATGTTAAGAAGTACGGAAACATCCTTTGTGTGTAAATCACTCTTCCTCACAAGCACAGAATCACCCTTCGTGCAATCCACTCTTCCTCACCAAGAAGATATAAAACAGTACCAAGCAAGGTAGAAGCATAACAACATCAAGAACAGTGATCAAACGTAACACACAATTGAGAGATATCATAAGCTTTGCACCAATAGTTGAGCCAATGTGTTCAAGAACTATAATGCCCAAGTAACTCAGCCAAATCTTAAACATAATTACTAACAAGCATGTGAATAATCAAGTAGTATCACAAACTATTAAAGCATTAAAGAACAATATATATGAAGCAAGCAAGACATGAATAAGGCTAATTCTATCCACATACTTTATCCATGGGAAACACATATATACTCGCCACCATGCATTTACGTCGCCTCCAAACATATAGCATGTAGCAAATACACTCAGTACCACCTAACTCTCTCAAATAAAATTTAACCGAGATACTTACCTCTTTTCGGAACAAATTAACTCTTCAATACCGCTTTTCCTTTAGCACAATCCTCCAAACAACTCGAATCTAATAAATTAATACTCAAATAGGTCAAAACAAGATTAAGGAACTCTACAAGTACAAAAAATTATCCATCTTTACCTAATTTAGAAAACTCAACCAACCCGGGCCTACATTGTTGAAATATCAAATAGAGACCAAATCCCGACTACCCATTCTTTCCCGAGTCGAAATATGTGATTAGCTTCAAGATCTGACCTCAAATTGAAGTCTAAATTTTCAAAATTTAATCTCTTATGTTTCTACTCAAAATTCCATTTTACTTAAAAATCCAAGATTTAAGGATGAAAATCTATGAAAAATCATAGAAATAAATCAAAACCAAGTTCAAATTATAACCTTAGAAGTTAGGGGTGAAAATCCACTAAAAATCGCCTCCTTGCGTAGTCTAGGACTACAAATAGAGTAAATAAGCTAAATCTCAAAAAAAATCCTTTTTCCAGCTACAGATGTTGCGAATGCAAAATATTCATCGCAAATACGACAACTTGGTCCATAAATGCAAACCAACATCGATGCAGAAATCACAAATGCGAATTGGTCATTCCAAATGCGACCATCGCATTTGCTGCCAATTCCTCGCAAATGCGACCACCCTCATGTGCTGAACTCTTTGCAAATGCATGTCAATATTCACAAATGCAAACCTCACATCTACGCACACGATATCATAAATGCGACACTGCCAGAGCTCCCCCCTTCTCGCAAATGCGAGCTTCGCATTTGAGCAACTGTCATCGCAAATATGACATTAACAACACCAACAATGGCAATATACATGTAACGTATCTGATATCAATCTAAAAATCACCCAAGCCCCAGTACCTCAGTCCAAGTATCCTAACAAATATATAAACCTTATACAATTTCGCTCGAAAGCTCAAAACATCAAAATAACATCTAAAATCAAGAATCAAACATCAAACCTCAAGGATTTCAAAATGTCATAAACTCAAACTTCCAACATTCAACTATAAGCACCGAAAGAGCCTCGGATCACTCGAAATTCAGGTCAAACATGTGTACAAGTCTAAAATCATCATATGAACCTACCAGAATCATCAAATACCGATCAGCGGGTCATTATCAAGAATGTTGATCGTGGTCAATTCCAACAACATGAACACTCTAGAATCAAAATATCATTACTGTAAATACATCTAAACTTTTTGGGAAATAAAAATAAACTATGCACACAAGTAATAAATTATCAAATGAAGTTGTTCAAGGTCTCAAATCACAAAACAGAAAGCAAGAACTCAAACCAATCTATCGGGTCGTTATATTCTCTACCTCTAAAAGAAACGTTCTCCCTCTAACAGACATAGAAATATACCTGAGCCGACAAAGAGATGCGTATATTTACTCTTTACATTGGACTTGGGACTCCCAAGTAGCCTCATCAATTGGTTGCCCCTTACAATAGCAACGGGCTCTTTTTCATAAGTCAAATCAAGTTGCACGGTGGCGAAGTCCAGTACATACAACTTGTCCTTATGATACTTCTGAAGCATCAAAACATGAAATATCAAATGTACTCCCGCTAGGCTGCAAGGCAATACAAGCCTATAAGCACCTCCCCAACTCTCTCTAACATCTTAAATAAACCAATGAAACTCGGGCTCAGCTTGCCATTCTTCCCAAAACACATCACACCCTCATAGGCGAAACTTTTAAAAGTACCTTCTTTCCCTCCATCAAAAGCCATGTCAAGGACATTTTGTCCGTGTTGACGAACAATTTCGACCCTCCCTTTTAAAATTAAATTTTTATACTTAATAATTTATAATAAATGCGATGAAAATATTTTCTAATCAATTTTATATATATAATGGAAAATTAGTAATTAATAGCGCTAAATTAATAATTAAGTGTTAAATATTTATAAAATATGTTAGTCTTACTATTTTGATATTATTAAAATAATTTCTATATTTGATACAAAATTTATTAATTCAACAAATTAATCCTTGATTTTTAATTAATTCACTTATTAAATTAAATCCGAAATAACTTCATATTTTGAGTAAATAAAGTTTTTAATAAGTAATCAATTAATTATACTCCCTTTGTTTCAATTTTTATGAACCATTTTCTTTTTAGTCCGTGCCAAAAAGAATAGCTTCTTTCCTTATTTGAAAATAATTTATCTTTATGCAATGATTTATAGCCACACAAAATATATGTCTCATTTTTCACCACAAGTTCAAAAGTCTTCTCTCTTTTTTTAAACTCCATGCCCAGTCAAATGAGTTCACATAAATTGAAATGGAGGGAGCAGTAATTTACAATATATTTATTGTATTTTTATATTATTTAATTAAATTAATCTTAAGAGGGTTAAAGTTTAAAAGGTTGTAATTGCAAAAGACTAAATTAAACATAATGTGGCTAGTTATTAAACCAATTCAATCCCAATCATTAGACCAATTCATACTTGTAACCCGTTGAGATCTACCCATCTCTTTCACTTTGGCAATCCGCACCAACCCACGTGAACCAATCAAACTCGCCACATAAGCTCTTCAATCCCACTTACACAATAAACATACACTCCTCCGGACCATTGATCCAATTGATCATTGGTCTACTAATATCCGTTTTTATTTTATTTTTAATGCCTACAAATTTCATCACAACTGTCACACCTTCTTTTTTCATTACCCCGGATTAATGAAGGGTAATAAGGGAGTTTTTCCAATTAAAGTGACATTATTCGATTTTGGGATTTATTGTTATTTCAGAGTCGCCACCCGGATTTTTTACGGTGTCCCGAGACACATTTATTTATTGAAATCCCAAACCGAGGAAATTTTGACTCTGTTTAAAATGTCCGCGATCAGAAATCCAAGTAAGGAATTCTGTTAACCCGGGAGAAGGTGTTAGGCACTCCCGAATTCCGTGGTTCTAGCATGGTCGCTTAACTATTTATATTTGGCCTAAATTATCTGATTATTTATATATTTTAGCCTATTGTGCATTTTTAGCCTTCTTAACTTTTTAGCCGCTTTTTAATATTTATGGAATTATTTTGAAACAAGTCACGATGACGTGCACTTATTTATTTTTGGACACATTATAACTGCGCCACATGAAATGCACCCGCAATTACAACGTGTGATTTTTATTATTGTTTTGAATTAGAGTCGGGGACATGAGTTTCCACACCCGAGTTGGGGATTATTTATCATGACTATGCCACGGGAGCCATACCCATAGTCACGATCACCGAGGTTAGGCTCGGCACTTACTCAGTGCATAGTTGAGTTTTTACACGAAGACACGAGGTAGATCTGCTGGCGGCCGTAGATTCCTGGAGTCTTCCCTTATTTATTTAGATACTGTTTTATTTCATTCAAAACAGAGACATATTTATTTCAGCACATTTATTTGTAGTACTCTTTAGTAGCTCGTAAATTGTGACACCAGACCCTGGGTAGTTATATAGTATATATTTAGTTTGTGGTTCAGTTTATTTATTCGGTTATTATTCATGAAGTTATTTATTGGGAAATATTAGATTCAGTATTCATTTTTTTTTGAATTGTTAATCATGTTTAAGAAAATTGTTAAAAGAAAATGGTTAATTAAGTTCTAACATTGGCTTGCCTAGCAAGTGTGGTGTTAGGCGCCATCACGATTTTGTGGTTGGGAATTTGGGTCGTGACAAGGAAACACCATATGGAGAAGAAGAGTGGAGAGATATGACGACCCATCTGAGTGGAGAATGGTTGAACTGAAAGCTTTCATTGTTAAGTGGTAGAGCAATTCTGAGGAGCCCTAGAAAATACTTCATCGGGTTAGTGGGACTTATAGGAATTTATCCATATGCACCTCTGCGGGTTCAAAGGCAATTTGGTCTGATCCAAGACGTGCCTCTCTGGTCCAGAACAAATTTATATGAAGATGACTACAATGCACAAATTCCAATCCCGAGGGTGAGGAGACTTCAAGACGAGTGGAATGACTTGATTATGATGCCAATGGCTTAGAATTTCAGGAGCACTCCTGAATACTTCATATGGATCATTGAGGAGGATGCGTTGGATCGACTAAGCAGTGAAGGATTGGCCGGATTAGAGGATTCAGCAGCAGCCCTGCAAATATACCATGATATATTTCCTCATTACCGTTACCATCGCCATGCACCGACAAGTGGTTCTAGGGTCGGTCGACCATATGCTGCCACCTCCGGAGGACGATGATCGGGTGATTGAGTACATATAAATTGAATCAGTGATGGAACTGGAAGAGGATCCTGAAGAAGAGCCTCAGTACAACAACAAGAAGGAGGAAGAAGAATACGAAGAGGACCCTGAGGAGGAACCTACGGAAGAAGGTTTGAGAAGGGACTCCAGGGATGATTATTAGTATCTGGTTGATGTCCATTTATCTTGTATCCCTTTTCATTTACCTAAGGCCAAGCCTGTGAGCCCATGTAACCTTGTGAATGTTGAAAGACAATGTTGTAGCTATTCCTCCCACCTACTGTAATCCCAGGACTATTAATGAAAATCTATAGTTTGCTCCGAATCTAAACGTGTCAAAATCTGATTGTTCGTCAAACATTTGCGACCTAGGCTTAACTCCGGAAATAAGAGGTCACTCACATATTATAAAGTGTGCTTATTTGACTACGTGAACTAACTGCTCTATGTTCTTATATTTGTGCAATTACTGAAACTAACTTCTCTTTTTTTCTTCTCGTTTTATTTATTTATTTATCATCATCCCCTGAAAACAGAGGTTGGCTTGTGTCGATACGTAAAGCTTGCTGAACCACCATACAACCTAAGATCAAAAGGGAAGATTTACGCAGCCGACAACCTAGTCGAAAACGCTCTAGTATAGCCGACAACCCATGGGAATCGGGGAAAAAGAATGATAGTCGAAATGATGAGCACGGTCCTAAAATGACACAGGAAATGGAATCACTAAGAGAAGAAGTACAACATATTTGGGAGCTAGCACACTTGGCTGTGACAATGCTTCCCCAACCACCCTGTTTCCCCCCTATTCGACTCAATCCCGGATCACTTCCTTTCGACCACCCGACAAGCAAACAATACTCCAACCGCAGTCAGTACAAACTCCACAACCTATGTTATACCACCGGTAACCCCTGCAAGTCTGCCAAATCCCCCTATACATACCCCTTACATCCTAAACTATGTCCAAAAGCCACAAAACGTACTGTCCACCACCAACTTAGTTCATACCCCTCCTCGTGACAATGTCACTTTTTCCAACAATCAGACCCAGCACATACCTATGGCATACACTGCCACACACGAGCGGTATGTTCCTCCTGTATATGCTACTTCAGAGCCTACCTTTACAGCACCCGTCACGGTCATAGGGGCATACAAGATTGATCAATATGCTGAGATGAAGAAAGAAAAAAGTACAAAGAGGAAGACTCAATGTTAGAGCAGTTTCGAGTGATAAGAAAGAAGATGAAGAATCTCTAGGTGGCTCGAGAGAGCGAGAGCCTGGATTATGATGTTTTGTGTATACATCTTGATGTTGATATGCATGTAAGGTATAAGCCTCCAACGTTCAGAATCTTCGGCGGAATAGGTGATCCCCATGCGTGTTTGAGGGCCTACTGCACCAAGATGGTTGGTGTAGCAAGGAATGAGAAGTTGAGGATAAAATTATTTATAAGGAGTATGACGGAGAAACGCTCACTTGGTACACCCGCAATCCCAAAAATTGGAGAGAGTGGCAAGATATGGTGGAGGATTTTATGAACCATTTTAGGTTTAACATCGAGATAAATCCAGACATGTTCCCCTTAGTAAATTTGCAGAAGAAACTCTCAGAGTCATTTCAAGAGTACGCTCGCCACTGAAGGTCGGAGGCTGCGAGGACCCAACCACCACTAGATGATAATGAGATGACCAAGCATTTCATCAGGGCCCAAGAGGGAATTTACTTTGAGAAGATGATGGGTATGATGGGACAGAAATTTCTCAAACTAGTTAGGATGGGATAAATTTTAGAAGAAGACATCAAATCAAGCAAAATAAAGTCAATGGTTGTGCTGCAAGCCGCCGAAAAAATGGTCATTGGGATTATTGTGCTTACTTGTCCTTTGCTCCCCCAATCCCCCTCTATGATGATTCTACTTTTTGTGATGACAAGTATAGGGATATGGAAGTGGAAGAAATTGAGCATGGTCCAAATGGAGAGTTCAAGATCATGGTGGAATGCTTACTTGAAGGAGGAAACAAAGAGCAAAGTGCCTTGGAGGAGCTTTTGGAAAATAATCTCCAAAATGACTTGGCACTTGAATGGTTGTACTCACAAATGGAAGAAATGCTTGAAGCTTTAGAGGTCTAAAAAGCCTCGTAAGTGAATGACAGCCAAGAACCTTCCTTAGATGTGGAAGCCGAAATTCCTTCCTTGGCACTTTATCATAACCAAGAAGCACTCTCAAATTCTCAAAATGAGAGGATGATACTCATGTTGGAGGTCATTCTTGAAAATGAGGAGAAGCACAACTTGGCACTCGAGGACTTGAAACAAGTCTTGACTCAAAATGATGAGAATATCCGCACTTTGGAAAATCAAATGAAAATATTTATTAAGTCTAACTATGCCCACCAATAAGAGAGTGTGGAAAGAGATCAATAAGAGTGCGACATCGAGGAATAAAGTGAGCTTTATTTTGAGGAATCAACAATATGAACATCCGCCAACCGACTCCATGCTTGTTAGTGATACCAAGAAAAAAATGGAACTAGAGTCAACAGGTGTAATTAGAAATATGGTTGAGATTGACTCTAGTCTGGGAGAAAAAGAGGATGTCAAAATTCGAGAAGAATTGCAATTTGGAGGTTTGATGTAACATTCCAAGCATTTTTCAACATTGGAATTGTGTGGTGATACAGGAATTGAACTACACGAGTCAATGAGTGATTGCGAGGAGGAATTGGCAAAAGCCATACATCTTACAATTTGAGGGAACAAGAAGGCAAAATGACATTCCTCACATGATAGCCAATAAATACAAAATGAAGAAATTAAAGTTTTGCTTGATCATCTACTTACCATCCCCTCACCGCTCGTGGTCACAAACTTGATTCCAAGTTAGGTGCCCAATTCATATCGTCCAAGTGGAGAGAAAAGTAGTAAAGTTGATCCGCATCGTGCCACGACATTAAATGCGACATTTGGTGGGAGGCAACCCATCATTTTCAAAATTTGTCATTTTTGAAATTTTCTTTTTTAGAATAGTTTATTATATTATTTTTGACTAATCTGCAAAATTTCAGATTTTTTGTAGTTAAATTAAGGAGTTTGAGGTGTTGGAGTGCACAAAAAATAGTGGCTGCGCAGAACTGACCAGTTGAACTCTAGTGCAACCACACCTGCGGACAAAGCACGCAGGTGCGCTCAAGCAGAAGCGGGACAGTAAGGCGCAGATGCGCAGGTGCGATAAAATACTCACAGAAGTGCTTCTTTCCCCGCAGGTGTGTAAATCGGGCAAGTTTAATGAATCAAGCCCTCATTTGATAAGGTAATACTCTAAATTTTTTCCCCCAAACTCAAACTCCTTCATTTATCACATAACCGCTACTCAAATTCTCTATTGCTCTCAATTTCTACTGCTCTTACACAAGACAATCAGGTACTCATCACCACTCTCTCTCTCAGCTGCCTTATTTTCACTACAACATTTTAGGCCTTCAGCCACCCTTGAAAAATGTAGCCTAAACTAGCAATAAGTGTGGCATTTGAGCAAAAGCCACACTTTTTGACTTTAGGCAACGCTTTTAACGGGGTGGCCTAAATTGGCGTAACCCTTTCCCTAAGGCCACGCTTTTGAAGTGTTGCTTTAGAAGTCACGCTTCAAAAGTGTGACCTATAAGGTACAAAGACCACGCTTGTGCATACCCCTTATACTAACACTTTTTAAGTCCTGCAGCAACACTTTCAAAGTGTGGCTTTTGGAACCTCATAGGCCACATTGTTCAAGCGTAGCTTTTGCAAGAATCCATGTAAAGTGCTTTTATTTTTTTAATAAAATTAAATTTTTTTAATATCCCAAGTAATCACATTTATTACCTAACATATATTACCAAATATTTTGAAATCATTGCTAAGTATGAAGATCTCAAGAACTGCATCAAATAACAAATAACAAACAAAAAGTTCAAATGCGTCCACTTATATATCATGTACTACATTAACTAGTAAAATCAATTGTTCAAAGGTGCAACCTAACAATAAACTAAAAAAATAAAATTTATGTATCATGATAACACTTTACACATATTAATCAATTGAAGTTAGCATCTATTAGAAACCCCGTTTGATATCCCCTTATTTACAAGTTTCTTTTCTAATACATGGCTCGTTTAACACCTTTCACATCATCTCCTGATTTTGTAACCGATTCATTTTTGGTAGCTTGACCGCACCATTAATCTAATCAGTGTGTGAGCTTTTATTGTTCAAACCCATAGAAACTTCTAAAGGTTTGTAAGCCTTGAGTTCCCCATTTGCATTTTCTTTATTCTCTTTAGTAGGTCTGTCTTCCAATACCTGCAACTGAGACAAATAATGTGAAAAAATGATATCTCTATTTCAGCTTCCAATATATATTATAATATGAGTACTATAAAGTAGGCAGATGTACATACATCTATTGAATGAACTACAAGATGAATAGGGAGAACAAGATTTCGGGTCATCAACATGTTTACTGTTGTTTGAAGAAAAAGTCACCTGATGGAAGGCCAAAACAAGATTGAATCTCATCACATGGAGGATGATCATAATAGCTTACACAAAAAGATAATTGATAACTAAATATAAATTTTTTCAATAATATCATCGTACCAATATGGTACGAATTAGCCAGTACGAACACCAAGAAATAAGAACGAGATACACTTCCCATAGGAATTCATTAGGAAGTAGTAACACCTTAGATTAGAAATTCACTTATATTTCAGCGCTTCAGTAGAATTGATGAAATTATACCTATATCGTTTTCATATAGATTGAATTATGACGAAAATCATCAATAACCTTGATAATAGATGGAATAAGCAGCAAATTAGCTCAGTGTAATTTATTTTTTTCTTTACTAAATATTGCTAAAAATATAATAGCACGCATACGACAAGAGTGGGTTTCTCTAGTGGTAAGCACCCTCCACTTCCAACCAAGAGGTTGTAAGTTCGAGTCACCCTCACCCCAAGAGCAAGGTGGGGAGTTCTTGGAGGGAAGGATGTCGAGGGTCTATTGAAAATAGCCTCTCTACCCCAGGGTAGAGGTAAGGTCTACGTACACAATACCCTCCCCAAACCCCACTAGTGAGATTATACTGGGTTGTTGTATAATAGCACGCATACCTTGCTTTTGTGAATAAACAAGCTGGAAGCCACGAACAGTATGATTAACATACTAAAAGTGTAACGACCTAATTACATATAAAATCAGAAATGATTAAATCAGTAAAACAAAAAAGCCAAACTATAATTTAAAAACAAATAGACATCTAGAAAAGCATAAAAAAGTTATAATTTTAATGATATAAACTCAAACCAAGTAGACACTGCCAGAACTCATAGATGGTTTTGTCAACAAACAGAAAGAAGGAAAAAAGAGAAATAAGAGTAAGTTCAGATGAAATTAAAATAAATCAGAAAAAAGAATATGAGTACCATATTAGAGTTATACATGAAGCATTCATGCTAAGCTTGAGTACTAACATTACAGTGTTGTTCTTACGGGTGTTCTAGTTTTTACTGAATATGGTGAGAAAGAATAAGAGAGCAGGAAAGATGGAATTTGTCTGATGTTACTTCTTATAGACCTAATCACCTAAAATAAATGTAGTGTGTCCTGGAACTTTAGAAAAAGCCTACCAACCACACTTCAAAAAATGCAAGCATTCCAACATTTTGGGATAGTTAGATTGAGCTCTAACTTCTCAAGAGCAATTAAGAGATATTCAAAGTAAAACTAATTGATAGAAAAGTGAGAACAATAAGGTTGTGTCAGACATAATCAATTGAGTGAGAATTATTTAGTATTTGAGTCTTTTAAGCCATAGTAGCAAATACATCAACTAATAATAATGATTGTCCGCTTCCAGTTGCCACTGTTTAAACAATAAAATAATTGATTAAGTTCAAAATCAGCTCAAAGCGGACAATTATCATTTATATTTATTTCCTTAGTTTAATTGATCAATCAATTCAAGGTGTAAGTTTTGCACCCTTTTATCCTTTAGAAGATGCATCAAAACTTCCATTCAGGTCTAGCACCCAACTATTTCAACTTCTGTCAGTTAAACATTTAAGTAATTCTTTGAAAGCCATATACACATGTGAAATACACAAGCTGCTAACATTAATATCTAGAGTTGTAATAATACCCGAAAGTAGTTTTAAAGAAAATACTTTAGCAAAAATTTAAAAGCTTTGTCAATCTGAATTGGTATGAGACTTAAAACGCAAATCATGTCAATCTCTGCTTTTATAGATAACAAAGAAACTATTTTATTGTGGAAATAAGCAAAACATTTGCCAATTTTGACCTTTTCTACTCCTATTATTTTCGTCCATTTAGAACTAGCGTTGATCAATAAATTATCCCAATCATCTATTACCTAGTCTCTTAATATTTTTGCTCAAAAATTATTAACATAATTCGATTTCCTCTTTTTGTGTGTTCTTAAATATTTCAGCATATTCCCCACGACATACAAAAAGAACTATTGTTATAACAACTCAAAATATGCTTTTAGCACATTCACAGATTATGAGAGTCATTTCAAGCCGCAAAGTTCATTCAAATCATACACATTATTGGCTTTAACCAAAACTAAATAAACATTAATATTATGACTTTGAGAAGTAAGAACCGTAAAGAATTTCTTTCAAGAAAAGTAGACCAGGTGGTAAGATATTACTAATTTTATTTTTCTTCTTTTTAGTTTTAAACAACGAGGATATTAACAAATATATGTAACGATTCTCCACAAACATATGTAAATCTGCATCGTGATCTCTTCCACTTACAACTGATAAATAGTCAACATAATAACAACATGCTGGAATGGACATTAACAATTACACTTTACCTTAACAGACGAGCAAAAAAGCGCGCGTATCAGGTAAGTAATCCTCAATCAATAAGAGCAAAATACTTCCACCACCTAGCGAATAGGTACAAATAGCAGATATTCTCAACATTAAAAAACGTATGATAATAATCCGGACGCGTCATCTACAAAAATTGCTATATTCATTTGTCTCTAAAGTAAGAAAAATGTAAGACAATAAACTAAATCAAAGAGGCTGTGCCAGTATCAGATCTCTTTCTTTGAGAGCAAACACCATAGATAAAATAAAAAGTATTCTCCTATCAAGAATAAAACTTCCATCACAAAATAATAGAGCTTAAATTTAAAATTGGCAGTCATCTTACACAGGATTTTTGAAGCGGCTGTAAGCCCTTAACAATGAAATCCCCAATTGAATTGATTTCCACATAACCCAACAAAAGTATTTCAACCCACTCTACTCTGCTTTACTCAATCTGCTAAAAGATAAGAGAAAGAGCCCTCAACTTTTCTTATGTAATTTTAGGGAAGAAGAACGAGGAGATTCTTCTAGTGTGTGTAAAATCTGGAAGATAGGTTTTAGAGAAATATTTTAGGGCATAGTTTTTTAGCAAAATTTTAGGGGGAAATTGTAGCGGAAAATTTTAGAAAATATTTTAGAGGTCGCTTATATAGAGTTTCCTTTACAAATATTAACAAGCACGCTCAGAAAGCGTTGCATCACATACGAATAAATGTTGCCAATAATTTATGATTTTGCAATACTTAAAAAGTGTAGTCTATAGTATTAATAAGAAGCCTTTATAATTGTCACCTAACAAATCGTAACCAAAAGTTTTTTTCAAAGACCACCCTTATAAAGTGTTTTCGTAGATATATTTGGCCACGCTTTTCAAGCGTTGTCAAAAATGGATGTAGCCTTAGGCCAAATTTGTTGTAGTGTTTCAATTTTCTTATTTTTCTTCTTCACAGTATTTCCCACACAGTCTCATTTTTTTTTCCCACTAGGGTTGATATTAGGGTGAGGAAATTGGTTGAGAGTATGTTAGTGTGTGTTGTGATGATGAAAAACAATTTTGGAGGGATTCTGAGTACCCTATTAGTTTGAAGAAGTATAACATTCTCACTGCTTACAATGTGTTCGACAAATTTTTTGAAAGAGAGTTTGTTGCTAAGTACCATAAAATCAGGTTTAATAGAGTTGTAGGTTTAAGTAGTGCACTAATTTAGAATTCTTGAGCGTAAATTAGGTTCTAAAATCATGTTTAAATTGAAGAAGAGTCGACAGTTCTGGGTTTATGAAACCCATGAAGAACACCACAGAAGCGCAAAAATGGCCGCACATGCGGTCTCGCACCTGCGAGGCCCTTTCCACAGGTGCATTTTCTAGTGAGATGGGCAAAACTGCAGAAGCGAAATATTACCCCCAGAAGCGGGACCGCACCTGCGGTTATTTTTCCACAGGTGCGAAAACGTGGCAGATTTGGCAATTTCAGTAGCTTTGTAACCGGAGCTTCCGGGGCCCATTCGACTTGATTCTTTGGCCTAATTGCATTGTTTTGAATTACTTAACATGGTTCTACCGCCTGAGTAACATCGTTTTGATTTTTTGAAGGTACTTTGAGCTAAAATGGACCCAAACATGAATGAAAATGCTCAGCTTGATCATGAAATTCAGGAGGCTATGGAGGAATAATTTGATAATTCACGCTTTATGTCTGCTGATTGTCATCGACGGTATTATGACAGCCTTCTCACAAAAATGATCGTGTTTGCAAAGGGGATCGCCGAGGATAAATTGGCCGAGCTGATCCTAGAATTCTATGGCTGTCTACAAGCCTCAGGCTGGTCATGGTTCATTCCTACTCCGTGCAAAGCCAATGAGAAGTGGGTTCGTGAGTTTTGCGCTAATCTTAAGCGTACAAACTTCGCTGACCCACAAATCACCATAAGGGGCAAAATAGTGAGGTTTGGGACTGAACAGATCAATGACATTCTCGGGCTTCCGGACCATCCACTTAAGCCGGTGCGAGAAAAGGATCATTGCAACAATGGAGAATGGATTATTTCTAAATTCTTTTCCGCAAGCATGAGACAAAAATGGTCCAACAAGAGAAAAGGTTTGAAGTCGATCGACTTCATAGCTGAAGCCAAAATATAGCTCTACATCATCTGCAATAGAGTATCACCCTGTGGAAATGTTTCAGATGTCTCATATACTAAAGCCTTGATCATTTCATGCATTCTAGACGGCATTCCTGTGAATGTCGACCACTATACCCTACGGGAGCTAAGAGAGTACTTGCTAGACGACATCTCAGGCTTGATGTTTCCTTCACTGATCAAAGAGTTATGCAGGTGGGCAGATGTTGTGGGGCATTGCGCTGATCATTGGTTACCGGATGACAAAACCCTTTCATCCATTGAGAGTAACGAGCGAGGGTAGTGCAGTAAAGAGTAAGAAAAGGAAAGTCACCACTGTTTTTGGACCAGAGTCATCCTCATAGGCAGCATTGCCTGAGGGACCATTCGGGATATTGAACTCGCAGCTTGGTGTTATCCGTGACTTAGTGTCATAGCTCCCTAGTGGACCCTAATACCCCTAGCCTAGGCCCGAGTACTTTACTTGGAAAGACATGAAGACCTACGTAGATTCATAGAAAAAGCAGGAAGAGTCTCATGAGAAGTTGACAACTTCTGTTAGCAGACTCAAGGCAGCCTATGGCAACATGGCCAAGGCACATATAGATCTTTAGATGGACTTCCAAAAAGAGAAAATGAGAAACAAGAAGATCAAGTTTATAATCAATATGTGGAGAGGCATCAAGTCCATCTTCAAATGGGGGCAGTCGAAAAGGAAGATACCTGTTAAGGACGACGATGATAGCAAAGAGTACTCCTTCATGTCAAGTGTTGTTGGTACGATGCTGATGATACTGATGATGATGAGGTCGAGAGTTCCTCATGATAGTGATTAGGCTTTCTCCCGAAGTCTACTAGTCCGATGCAGACCTCAGGGAGACCCTCAAACTACTCTTATTTTATTTTGATATTGTACAGGGAGGATACTGCAGTGTTTGTAGTTGGGGGTGGCTCTAGGGAGTACACTTTATTTGTACATTGATGCTTAATTTGTGCCCTTGTCGGGCTTATGCTTTGGTATAAATATTGTGTGCCCTTTCCGGGATTGTTTTATTATTGCTTATCATGTGCTCTTGTCGAACGTAGTTGTGATTGGTTATATATTTGCAGATTAGTCGCTTTTGTTATTCTATTTTATTTTTCTTTCTTTATTTATTTTCTTTAGTAGTTTTTAGTTTATGTTATTTTTGTTCCTTCAGCATTAGTTGCTTTTGTCATTTTATTTTCTTTAGTAGTTTTTAGTTTATATTATTTTTATCTCTTTAATAGTATTTTCTTAGGTTTTCTTAATGCTACAGTTCTTTCCTGAGGAATATTTTTGTGTTGAACCGGGTAACTTTTCCCTATGATGGATGGCGTACGACTTTCTTAAGGGAATTAATCTTGTTTTGTTATATGGAGACTTTTGGATTGTTTGATACTAATAAAATTAGTCTCTTGTATGTGAAGTGTGAATTAAGGACACCCCTCCGAATTTTGGTTGTAAATTGAAAAAGTAAGTTGCATGGGGAAGAATAAATTTTGTGATAACTTTTTGGCTCATTTGGTGACTCTTTGCCCACTAGATGGCATGATATTGCTCTAAATTCTCTTATTAAGAAGTGAAATTGATCCGTCTTCATTAGTTCATGTGCCATGTGTGTTAGTTTTTGTTAAAAATAGTTCTTGTGTTTACTTATATCATCTAGAACTTGCCCGGTTGGTCTTTCAATGCTAATGTTAATTATGTTTGGTTGGAGGGATGACCTTAGACATTCTTTATGATCATTGAAAAAGCCGCTTTAGCCTTTCGAGTCTACCATTGCATAAATATTATCACTAATTTACCACATTTGAGACTTTAACCTTTTCTTTGGCTACCTCATTACAAATCTTTACTCTTTTGTGAAATAATTCCTTCTTTTGAACCCGTCCCTCCTTGAATGTTAAGAACACTACTGGAAAATTCACCTATGGCTACACATGAAAATTATTGCAACAGATAAGTAAATCGTTTCCATAGATGTATTGCAACGGTTCAGCGCCCGTTCCACAAGCTAGCGTGCCTATAGAGCTTATGAAACGGTTTTTGGAACGGTTCAAATAACCATTGCTATAATATGGTCTATCACAACGGTTTTCCTTCTTCTTGCTGGAACGATTATTCTTATCTACTGCGACGGTTAATTTCCGTTATCATAACGTTAAATGCAACGGTCATTAACCGTAACTATATCTATTAAAACGTTACGGCTATTATAGAAATTGCAACGATTTCTTTAAGATATTTTAATGGTTGAACTACTTATTACAACGATTTTTAGATAATTTTTGGAATTGGTTTGCATGTTCTATGGCAACGGTTTTGTTAGCTATTGTAACAGCTTAATTGAATTGAATATATTGCCCCTGTTATAAATAAAGATTTATATATATATATATATATATACGATAAACTACAAAACAATAAAATTTATATAAATAACAAAATGAAACTATTCATAATCCAAATTGTCCAACAAGCTAATAATAAATCTATAGATAAAAAGGTTACCAAGTACATACAATTGATATTTCAAGAGTTAAAAGTTTTAAAATGTTTTGATAACAAACATTCCTAGAAACTGCCACATGCATCTACAACAATCAACAATTCAAAATTCTCTTAAGTAAGGTCTAGATCTTCATCACTGCCTCCGTTTTTCATATCTTCATCTACTCCACCTACAAAAGAGTATAAATAAATTCATTATCTCTGAAAAAAATATTAGAAAGATAATATCTTTATATTGTATATACACACACAAACAATCTAATATAACTTCGTCCCAAAAGCTGAAATCAACAAAGTAAGATTCCTAAACATTTACAAACACCTCCAAGTCACAACTTTATTGAAAAGGACACAATCTTTCCACACCCAAGTAAGCATAAGATCAGTTAATGCACATACACACGCCTCTGATATAACTCCATCCCATAAGCAAAATCAACAGAGTAAGATTTTCAAACATTTAATAAAGCAGGGGATTGATCCAAATACTCACAATCCCCTAAGTGAGAATCAAGTAAAGGATGAAGAGAATTGTAGAAATAAGACCTCAATGTTGCAGATACCACATCTTATTGAATTACCTTCAGCTGAATTAGTGGACCAACCATTTCAGTTGACTAATAGTAGAAGTTTTAACAGTGAGGTAAATGGGCAATTAACAGAAGCTTCAAAAGACCAATTTGCAAGTAAACAAGTATTTGATCTTTTGTATATTCATGAATCCCAAGCCCATGTGAATCCGAATCCGAGTGGGTATAATTCAGAAGTATTAGCTCAGTTCCATCAAAATATGAGACATAATGATTCAGTCAGCGAAATCGAGGGGAATCCAAATTATGGATTTTGCTCAGATACAAGTATATCAAAATTAGAACAAGGACAGACGATAGAAAATGATTTTGGGAGCAGCTCAACTTCAAGAATGAGTTCAAGTAACAGTTCAAATGTATGTAGCTATCAGAATACAGCTGGAATTCGGATGACTGGAATGTTGGAAAACAGTGAAGATTTGTCATAGGAAGTTGAGAACAAAATAGAATCTTTGTTTCAGTATCCATACGTTGGGATCAAGAATGAAGAATTGAAGTCAAGTCTGAGTCAAGAAAGAGAGCTCTATGGTCACAGTTCAGGAGATTTCATGAGTAATCCATTGAGTTCCAGCTATATACACCTTTACTTAACATCCAATAACCAATCAGTAGGTCCTAATAAAGAAGAAAACGTTGTTGGAAGAAGGTTGTCAGCACAAGTATTCATGAAGCTTTTGAAAGAACTTGTTGATGGAAGGCATGATACTACTAAATCAAGAAATTTGAAACGTTACTGTCAGCGGGTGGACGATTTGGTATGGACTAAAAAAAGAGGAGAAGAAGAGGAAAGAGAATACGTTTAACATTTGGTGCGGACTAACCTTGATCGTTACTGCCAGCGGATGGACGATTGATTGGTTGAATAGCACCTTGTTGTGCAGAAGAAGCTTCGCCAAGTGCACGAGCACCGAATATTAGCATGTCAGGATCAAGCCTTAAATCGGGGTTGAGACGTTGAAGTCGTATAACGACGCTCATCGTAATATCTTGTTCCATAGCTTGTTTTTGTGCATTGAGCTTTTCCAGCAATTTTTGTTGCATCCTCTCTTCAATTTCCTCCATTTTTTGTTGCATTCTCTCATCAGTAGCATTTACAGAGGATCCAAAATCTTCTTTTTTTCTTTTTTAAGACAGTCTTGTTAACTCCCCGTTCATACAATCTTACTCGACCTGGGTGCTCAGGTCCCATGACTGATGCAAACGCGTCAACTGAATCACTGTCATCTCCACTTTCTTGAGTTGATTGTATTCTCTCCATTTTACTCTACAAACCAAATACAAGAACAGAGTTTAAGTAAATAAAACTAAGTCAATAATTATGAACAAATAAATAATCACGACAAACTTTAAATTAGAAATTTCTTACAACTTTACTAATTGTATTCTCATAAGAGTCTTTGTATACTCGACCTGGTTTTCTTTTTCTTGTAGCCATAAAGATGTCCTTACTTGATAGAGTATCATAAGTATCAGCAATTTCCTTCTTTTTTTCCTAGTCACATGAAAATTGGTATAATAATCTTTTCATGCAAAGTTAGCAAGTTCATACTTTAAGAAAAATAAGAGAAAAAATCAAACCTCGATGATTCGAGCAAAACTTGTTTTGTCAGCAGTGTGTAGATGCTTCAACTCTTTTCAATTCTCGATATTGGTTTCGGATGTTTTCTGCAAATAAACAAACAAAGATTGTCAAAGATTCACCTAAAATACAAGTTTTCTCTATAAAAATACAAGCTTTCCAAAGATACAAGTTCTTCTATGCACACATCTCCATCACTGTATTAAAGGACAGTTGACATATACAAAAAATGTATGGAAGATAATCTGAACAACAGCCAAGTCAGGCATCCTTGAAAGATAACTATCTGTCTGTCGACTGAAGTTAGAACTTAGTTATCTATCTGTCCACTGAAGTTAGAGAAAGACAGCAGAGAAATGTATAATGTATAATTGTTCACGTGAAACAGCTACAACACATAAAATGAGCTACAAGCTTATAAAACACAACTTGGAAAATCCTTTGTAATAAAATAACTGTGCATTTCAAAATCTCAAATTTGGATCATGCACCTATATGGTGTTTAAGTATGTTACACTAAACACCCGAATCTGTTAGTTCTTATCTATTACATGCATTGTACTGTGATTAAATAGAAAGTTTGAGTTCCTCTGCTTGTTGCTGCTAATTCTCGGAGCATAGACTCATCCAACAACAGCTAGAGCTACCACGAATTTAAACACTTGCCGCAGTGGCGTAGCCATTACTTCAATTAAGAAAAGTCTTCAAAGTATATACTATGCCAAGTGCACCTAATATTTTAGGATGACTTAACTAAAATATAAAAGATGAATTATAAAACTAAAGTCCCTTTGCATTACAAGCTATTGCACCTCCTACAAAGTTGGCAAAAGTTGGATGTAATTATCTTGGCAGGATCGGAGTTCCAATATGCAAGAAGATCTTTAAAGTGAGACGCCAGAACATCTATCGGCATATTCTTCATTCGAAGCTCGTCATTTTCATATGCTTCAAAGTACTTTTTCTTCAACTGACTTTTATACTTTCTCTAAGCAGTACAAACTGAATCAAAAACTCATTTATTCGCCTCTTCAAGAATGTCATATTTTTCCTACAAACTTAGTGCAATTAGGTTAGTATAAGAAAATGTGAAATATCATCAACGCTTATTGATTATTAGGAACTTCAAACCTTGACATATTTCCAAATATCATTCTTTGTATCTACTTTCCTTCAATCAAATACATTAAGAGGACAAAAAGTCTCATTCCTTCCCAATGTGCCGAGAAAGCTACCCAACTCTTTCACAACTTCATCAGTAGGACCAATGGGTTGATCGAACTCATTTAGCACGATTATTTTACGGTCCTTCCTTCCGTGCACACTTTGCATTTGAGTAGGGACTCCTTTTCTTTTTGGCGCAGAAGGGCCTGCACTAATACAAAACAAGGATAATCACCAATCACCATTGTTAGTTAATTTTATGATTAAAATTTATATATACTTGCCTGGATCCTCATATTGTTCAATTGCTTCATGATTGGTAGAATCTTCGTATTATTCATGCACAAAACTTGTCCTTGTACTCCTTGTGTTATAGAAGAGGTAGAAATCAATGCACTTGCCACACTTTTTCTTGCAATTGAGATCTTTGCGAAACCTTTTCAGCTTCTGATTGTTTTTCTTCATTTTCATGAAAGGTTCTTTTTGTTGTCAATGATTAATTTCGCAAAAATGCAAGTGATCGAGATTCTGATTGTATTTCTTCATTTTCATTAGACCTTATAGCTTGAGAGGTTCTTTTGTTTTCAACGACGAAACCTTTGGTTTCGCAAAGATGCAAGTGATCCAGCTGGAATGAGGTTGGATATCTTTTTGTCTTTTCTTGAGCACCCTTCTTGATTCATGACTGTTAAAATCTCTGTCATATTCAAAAAAGCAAACGCGAAATAAATTAGCAAAGGCATTAATAGAAAGCATTTTAAAGTAATTTCTGAATCAAATAAATATCAAATAGGTTAGAAAAAATATTACCAGAATTATATTCCCGAAAACAATATCAGTTCTCTGTCAATTAATAAAGCAGTAGCAACAAAGTTAATATATCCCAAATCCTGCAAAATTGAAGCATTTCAGAATAATAATCTACAAGATATTCAAAAATAATTTTAATATATATATATATATATATATATATATATATATATATATATATATATATATATATATATATNTTTGCTAGTGCTAGGGACCAAAATCCCATCGATGGTGAGGTTATCTATTATAGAGCTATTCAGGATATCATTGAGGTTGATTATTGTGGTTGTTTTAGCATTGTACTATTTATATGTGATTGATTTCGTGATGAAATAAATGATTATGGGTTAACTCAGGTGTACTTCAATAGATTATGCAGTACAGATGACCCTTTTGTGTTGGCATCACAAGTTTATCACGTTTTTTTATATGGAGGATCCAATTGAAAAAGATGTTTATTATGCAAGGAATAAAGTACCTGTTGATTTGCATGATCTAGAGGAAGAGAATTGTCCCAATATTGGAGACACATTTTGGAGGGAACCTAATAATTACATTGGTTCCTCCTCTAGATTACTTGATGTTGACGTTAGATGGTCAAGAGAATATGTACTCGTTGATATTCCAACTAATGCACAACATTCACATGATATGATTATAGAATTGGAAGAGGAGGATAGGTTTGATGATACTGACCAGGACTGGATGGAAGCAGATGATTAAATAAGAAAGTTATGAAATTCTTTTAAATATATATTTTTTTGAGTAAGTGATAATGCATATATATATATATATATATATGCATTATCACTTACTCAAAAAAATATATATTTAAAAGAATTTCATAACTTTCTTATTTAATCATCTGCTTCCATCCAGTCCTGGTCAGTATCATCAAACCTATCCTCCTCTTCCAATTCTATAATCATATCATGTGAATGTTGTGCATTAGTTGGAATATCAACGAGTACATATTCTCTTGACCATCTAACGTCAACATCAAGTAATCTAGAGGAGGAACCAATGTAATTATTAGGTTCCCTCCAAAATGTGTCTCCAATATTGGGACAATTCTCTTCCTCTAGATCATGCAAATCAACAGGTACTTTATTCCTTGCATAATAAACATCTTTTTCAATTGGATCCTCCATATAAAAAAACGTGATAAACTTGTGATGCCAACACAAAAGGGTCATCTGTACTGCATAATCTATTGAAGTACACCTGAGTTAACCCATAATCATTTATTTCATCACGAAATCAATCACATATAAATAGTACAATGCTAAAACAACCACAATAATCAACCTCAATGATATCCTGAATAGCTCTATAATAGATAACCTCACCATCGATGGGATTTTGGTCCCTAGCACTAGCAAAACTATCAATTGTTGCAGATAAAGGCACTCCACTATATTGAGTCTTGCATCGGGAATCGCGTTATTTGTATGAAATCGGTATCCATTAATAAAATATGCAGTATATCTTTTGGCCGCCATATTGGGTCCCTTGGCTAGCCATCATAAATAATCTAGCACTACAATATTTTTAACTTTCTCTTTAAACCAATTACTGAATTCTCGACTGTGATTCCTCGCTCTTTCCCATGCATTTGATCTACTTTGATTAACAATTAAATTCTTATGTTCCCTGCAATCATGAATATTTCAAGTTTAATCATATAATAAACAAGTATAAAATATAAAAAAATATATATAAAGTTTATGTTACTCGATAAACTTTTTCATTTGCTCATCTCCAGTATTGAACAGAGCATACCGATGTGCTTTAAAACATAGCTGTGAATCCATGAGAAAAATATTTTTTTCTTACTTCCAATTGGATGGCCTATATTAGGGAATAAATGTGACAAATTTTGAGAGCACTCATCATCCACAGTTTGGTACCTACTGAATTTTATCTTCACACCATCATGTAGGTATCTCGAACAAAAATTCAAGCACTCATCAGCCAAAAACCCCTCTGCTATTGACGCTTCTGTACAAGATCAATTATGTACAAACGCCTTGTACTTATATAGGTTTCTCTCAATAGGATACATCCAACGAAGATGAGCCGGACCCCCAAGCTTCCAAATGAATAGGCAAATGTAGCATTATGTCAAAAAATGTTGGATGAAATTTTTTTTCAAGCTCACAAGTTATTTCAACAATTTCAGACTGCATATTTTCAAGATCACTTACTGCATATAGCTTTAAAGAAATTTTCCAACCTAATCAAGGGCAATGAAACATTCTTAAGCAATACTTTTCTAACAGCAACCTAGAGCAAGTAATGCATCATAAAATGAGCGTCATGACTCACGTACCCTGATATTTTCATCTCCTTCACATGCACGCATTTTGAAATATTTGAAGCACACCCTTTTGGTAATTTAGCATTTTTCATGATAGTAAAAAATAAACTTTTCTCTTGTTGTTTCATGTAGAAACAATATTTAGCCAAACTTATAGTTCCATCCTTATTTGTTTTTAGTTGTAGCTCTTTTCGTATCCCCATTTCTTGTAAGTCATAGCGAGAAGTTTCATGGTCTTTTGACTTTCCATCTATTTCCAATAAAGTCCAGAGCAAACTATCACATATGTTTTTCTCAATGTGGATCACATCAAGATTGTGCCTCATTTTGTTATGCACCCAATATGGGAATTAAAAAAAATGGATCTCTTTTTCCATGAACTCTTATCACTCCGAGGCCTTTTCTTAGTTCCCTTTCCAAAGATATTGTTGAATTCAATCAGCTCTTCAAACACTTCTTCTCCTGACAAAGGAGTAGGTGCAAGTCTATACTCCTCTTTACCGTCAAATGACTTCTTATCTCTTCAGAATGGACGATCAAGAGGCAAAAATCTTCAATGACCCAAGTAACACATCTTGTGACTATGTTTGAGATATTTAGAGAATGTGTCATAATTGCAAGTGGGGCATGCCAATTTCCCCTTATTTCTCCATCCTGAAAGCATAACTAATGCTGGAAAATCACTAACTGTCCACAATAAGAAAGCACGCATTCAGAAAGTTTGGTTGGTTACAACATCAAATGTGTATATCCCTGTTCCCCATAGTTTGTTCAATTCTTCAATTAATGGTCGTAGGTACATGTCTATATCATTTCCTGGAGACGATGGACCTGGAATGAACATAGACACATTATATAATCTGGCTTCATGCAAATCTTATGTTCATTAACATAACAGGCTACGTGCTATAAGAAATGTTCATCGTCTGAAATGGGTTGAAAGCATCACTTGAAAGACCAAATCTAACATTATGAGGATCGCTAGAGAAATCTGGGTGCAAAGAATCAAAATCCTTCCAAGCTTTCCCATCAACAGGATGTCTTATATTCCCATCATTGAGTCATTCATTAGCATGCCATCTCATTGTAGCAGCCGTTTCAGGACACATGAATATCCTCTGAAGCCTAGGCTTTAAAGGAAAATACCTTAAAATCTTTGCAGGGATTTTAGAGCTTCCATTAGTCAAAAGACCAGCATTCTTCCATCTTGAAGACCCACAAATAGAGCAATTATCGACCTTCTCATTTTTTTTCCAAAATAACATGCAATCATTAGGGCATGCATGTCACCCAAATCTTTTATCATGTTTCTAGCCTTGTTGGAAGATTCTGGTACCTGAGCAAAGGGAAATGCCTCTTTTATCAACTCTAACAAATTTGAGAAATCCACATTACTCAACTCATGCAAGGATTTAAGCAAGTACAACCGAATAGTGAAACTCAGTTTACTGAAATTTTCACACCCCGGATATAACTCTTGTTTTCCTTCCTCCAGTAATTTGAAAAAAATTTCTTGCATCTTCAGGTTGTCTTTCCCCATCTCCTTCTTCATCCCCTGCCTTACCCTCTATATTTCTAAATGTATTATGAAACATTCCATCAATATTGTCACGCGTGTTAGAGCACTCATCATCATTGCTTGGAAGAGGTGTATTTCTCGAGGAAAATCTCTCCCCGTGGAAAACCTATTTGGTATAACCATCAACAAATCCATGAACAACCAAATGATCCTTCACCACATTTTTATAATGCCAATAGCGATTAATGCACTTTTTGCAAGGGCATAATATTTCATTTCTTTTGGCGGCTCGTTCAAGTGCCTTATCAAGAAAATAATTCACTCCGCCTTTATACTCATCCGTCCATCTAAGGAGATTCTCCAACTTTTATCACCATAATTCATGAATATCCTATATAATATATTCAAATCATCAAAATTAGTATTAAGGTAAGCAAGGTCAAGGGATCACGAAGTCCATATTTGGAGGTAAAAAGAAAAAAGAAGCACGTTTCGTGACACACGAAGCGAATATATGCTCTCTCCTGTCAGTAACACAATATTTATACGTGGATGAAGAAAAATGCACGCCAACGAAGATAGGCAGAACCAACCAAACAGAGACATCTGAAATTTTCATTTTGTAAGACATGCTTGAAACAATGGCCTAAACATTGTTACATTGTTGAAAGAGAATGGCTTTGAAAAACTGTCTCAGCTGTCCGAGCAAAAAGTCTCTCCTAACATGCCTTAGTAAGCCAGTATTAAGAGCATTGAAAAATCTGACTCCAAATATTCCAGCAACAGAGTATGACACTTTCCAAAAAGTTCTTATTTGTCTCAAATACCCAATCCTCATAATTAAATTGACCTTACTATACAAATGTTATAATTCCTTAAATATTATATAACCCGTTCTTTTACTTGGAAAGGAAGGACTAATTTATGAGAACATACAGAAAATGAAGTCCTGTATATAAAAAGAATAACTATTTGGATACGGAGTGCTATGTAATCCCAAAATGATGTCTCATTTATTGTACTGCACACCCAATGTCAACAATAATACCTCGAACCCAAGCTAGTTGGGTCAGCTAGATGGATTCTCAGTATTCATGTCGCTCCAATCAGACTCTTCTCAATCCAATATTCAAAAGTTTAGTTGAAGATAACTGACTAGTTTTTGTGACTGCAGACAAGAGTTTGAAGATGAACAATCTGTCAAGTAGTTATGACCAATACAAAACCCTTCTTTTTCTTTAAAATCTTCTTCCTTTCTGATAGTTATTAGCCTTATTTAAGTCATGTATAGTCAACAAGCAAACTGGAAAGGAACAATTGAAGAAAAATAGTCTATAATGATGTCATTAAAATTCAAACTCGTGATATTACGATTTGAATTACAGTCTCTTGATTATAGCTGTCCTCCGAAAAACAATAACCATTAATCTTTTAACTAAGTAAAGATTAGAAAAATAAAGGGGTCAAAATTGAAAAGGTATATTTTGCCCTCCGAACAGCCTAAGCCAAACAAAATGGAACCGAAAGGATAATACTGAATTTGCATTGTGGAAGTGTTATCTTGTGGTTAAGAAAAAGAAACAAAAAACGATGAACTTGGCAATGTCGATAAGGCATGGGTAGAACCATGATGTTAGAGGAATATGAGTCAAATCATAACATGTATATAATCCAGTTTGCACCTGCAATGTTGTTTACCTTAAAAACAGTTATTACAATTATATTTAATTATGAGGTTCTAAAAATATGTAATTTATTTTAATACCAATTATTTAGGCAGTAGATGCTAAATGAGAAGTGATAAAATGAGATAAGAACAAAAATGAGACGAGATTGCACAAACCGGGCAATGGAGAGACCGGTCTCGAGGGCGATCGGAAAGGGCCTCGAGGTCGAGCTTTAGAAGTTTGACAAGAGGTTATCGATAACGGCACAACAGTATTGAAGGCTTAAGAACGGCCTATCTACGATCAATAACAAGTAATAAATGAAGAACAACTCAAGAACACAATAAATGAAAAGCAGTAAATCAATGAAGCAATTGTAGAGAATGTTTCAGTTAGAAAGCAGAGGATATTCTTGTTCTTATATTGAATATCATGTCCGTTACAAAATGACAAGGGTCTCCTTTATATATAAAGGGGAGTCTCATCATAGTATATGTGTAATTATTACAAGAGAGAGAGATGACTGGTACAGTCATTTAGTACCACGGTACGGGCTTGTACTATTTTGTGTACTTTGTCAGCTTTAATCACGTGCCTCTTGGGAGTTTACCGCTTTTTATGAAGGTCTTCGAATTCTCGCTCTGCCTCGAGGTATATAGACCCCTCGGAATGCTTCTTCGAGGAGTGCATCTCGGGGTGAAAACTTCGGATGCCGCTCCGATACCGTCGAGGTCGAGGCTCAGAATGCTGTAGGAGCCTTAAAATCGGGCTCTCCCGGTTTTACGATATACAAATAGTCTCCGTGTTTATTGGAACGAAAAGACAAGAAACGATTTGAATTCACCAACTTTTCAATGCTTTCATTATCCTGTCAGTCATGCCATGTAAACAACCGATGTGAGAGATGCTCAGAGATCATATACGCACAATTTTTTGAAAAGATTCGAATTTATTTCGGCGGTTGGCTGCCTTTTGGCTTTCCCCAACGTGCGCGGTTGGCCTCTATAAATACTTCTTCCCCTGCCTCTCCTTTCTTCATTGCCTCTTCTAATCTCTTCTAAAAAGAGCTCTCATTACTTCTTTCTTGCTTTCTCCTTCTGATAAGTTCCCTCTTGTTTTCTTTGAAACCTTACTGCAGGGATGACGAAGACTTCCAAAACTATTCAACAAGATGATAAAGCCCCCTCTTCTTCACGTTCCTTTTCGGGGAAAGCAATTGTTCCCTCGAATCTCGAGGAGTGCATCCCCGGGCCCTGTGAAACGACCTCCGATTTTAAAGTCAATAAACCTTCCTCGAAACCGGGACGGTGCGAACCCATATCCCATTATATTAGCCTAATAACAAACGTCCAGAGAGTAAAGGCCGACTACTGCTGGGGAGATGCGATGCAAGTGGAGATTCCCCCTCAGGATGAAGGCATAACGACAAATAAGATCGGATTTCTTAGTGTATACACCTATCCATTTACCCTGGGCCCGATAGGGCCGTCTTCACCGTCGATAGACCCCGTCGTTCTCGATTTCTGCAAGCGGTATCAAGTGACGCGCGACCAGATTCACTCGTCATTTTGGTGAGCTATTTACATGATTAGGCGTTTTGCAAACATGGTCGAGGGTATGCCTTTCACCCTTGACTATTTAGTTAGAATGTACAGTCCCCGACTTTATCGGGGCGGTCTGATTAAACTTCAACTCCGGGCCTCGAGGGTCTTTTTTGCTTCTACCGATGATGGCAAGGACAGGGGTGGATGAGCCGCTTTGTTCGATTTAGGACCTTGAATCTGATTCCATCTGATAGGATGTCGTTCCCTGAGAAATGGAACACAAATTGTAAGTGAACATCTTAATTCCCCTTTGTACCAATTCTCTCTGAAACTAACTCTCTTTGATGGTGCAGCTGTTGCGTGGTATCCCGATGCGGTTAAGGACCTCTTGAGCTGGGTTCACCGGCTTGATTCTACCTGCTCATATGCCGAACATGTGTGGCGCGACCTAGCCAGGAATCGATGGGAAGCCAAAAATCATGGTGGGACCTTTCCTTTTGCAGTACCTAAATTATGTTTAAAAGAGACATCCCCTGGATATATTCTGACTTCTTGTGTTTATGTAGGCCTAGAGGAGGCTTCTTTGATGAGAGAATCATTACCTTGGGGAGCAGACATACCGACCCCGAATGAAGCGAAGAAAAGGAAAAGGGGATCGTCGACCGAGCCTCTGGAGCCAAAGAGAGCCGTAGTGCAAAGGTCCGAGGCCGACTCTTCGGCTTTAGATGAGAGAAAGGATTCACCGACATCGGCCGAGGGAAGTGAAAGCATAACTGCCTATGCCTTTGCTGATCCGCTGACTGTTGAGCTGAGGGCTGATGATGCTGTCATACCCGAGACCAGAAAGGTTTTCAAGGGAAGATCAGATGATGCCCCTGATCCGGTTGTTGACCGAAATACTCCCCGGGCTGAAGGGCACTCGGTAGGTGAGTTACGAAAGCCTGGCTGTGAACCGAGGACCCCGATTGACCTAACCGGGGGAAGTGATGGAGGTGACTTTCCGCCGATTTCACCATTTTCCCCGACGGAGATACGGGATGCCTCGAATATAGAATTTTCTAGCGCGAGGGTGCCCCTCGGAGGGAAAGACGCAGTTGAGGGGCTCTTTGCTATGGCCGAGAAGAGGTAATGCCTTGCTCATTTTCAAGGAAGCTGAAAAGCTTTGCAAGCAGGAAATATTTCTGTTGATTGTTTCGAGCTTTGATTACCATTTCTCTGACTCCCCTTCTTTCAGGCGAAAGTGCTTTACAATAGGACCACAACCAAGTTTTAGTCTGAGCTGACCCATTACGAGGGGGAGTGCAGGAGATTTTTATCGGATGTGGATGAGCTCAGGGCTCTTCTCTCCAAAAAGGAGGAGGAGGCGATGGGCCTCCGAGCTCGTTTAGAAACGGCATCTCGAAAATGAAGCGACGTTGATGAGCAGGTAACATAGCCTTCAGGTGCTTTGTGTTTTGTAATTGATATGAGTAGTTTACCCTTATCTGACTGATCTTCGCAGCTTAAGAAAAAAGATGCCCTGATGCGGGAAGGATTCAGAGCCAGGGATACCGAGATCCTTGTTTCTTTTCTGGTATCTTCAAATAGGATTTAATGCCTGTTGGTGATTAGTCCGATTAATAGGACTTATAAATGAAACCCTTGGGGTTATAGATTGGCCTTGAGGCTTTTTAGGCTGGCGAATTGGGCTCTTACGTGTTTGATCGGTACGACCTTTGGTGTAGCTGGCGACTTGGGCTCTTACGCTTTTGGCCCTGAGGCGCTTTTAGTTAACCATTTCGGGCTTAGTCTCCGAGTCGGGTTTTGACTCGAGCTCAACGGCCCTCAAGTTTTCAAGTCGTCCCTGAGCCGCTTTGGGTCGGTACGACCTGTAGCTAGCGACTTGGGCTCTTACGCTTTTGGTCGATACGACCTTTGGTGTAGCTGGCGACTTAGGCTCTTACACTTTTGGCCCTGAGGCGCTTTTAGTTAACCATTTTGGGCTTAGTATTCAAGTCGGGTTTCGACTCGAGCTCAACGGACCTCAAGTTTTCAAATCGGCCCTGAGGCGCTTTGGGTCGGTACGACCTATAGCTGGTGACTTGGGCTCTTACGCTTTTGGTCGGTACGACCTTTGGTGTAGCTGGCGACTTGGGATCTTACGCTTTTGGCCCTTAGGCGCTTTTAGTTAACCATTTCGGGCTTAGTCTCCGAGTCGGGTTTCGACTCGAGCTCAACGGCTCTCAGGTTCTCAAATCGATCGTGAGGCGCTTTGGGTCGGTACGACTTGTAGCCGGCGACTTGGGCTCTTACGCTTTTGGTCGGTACGACCTTTGGTGTAGCTGGCGACTTGGGCTCTTACGCTTTAGGTCGGTACGACCTTTAACCGGTTCTTTTCGAAGTTTTTTGAAGTAATTGGAGGCTTGTGATATTATGGCAACAGTCGGACATCTCCGAGTTGCATTAGTTCGGCCGGAGCCTTATGACGGTGGTCATTGTGTTTGGCCGTGACCTTTTAGTCCCCGAGTGAGATAGCCACGACGTCTATATCGAGGGTATTCCTTTTGGGCTCTTACAAGTTTGATATACAGCCTTGACTTTGATATGGGGATTATGCCTTTTTTAAGGTCTTACAAATTTGTACATGCCTTGCTTGAGGATTTACAGTTTTGATGTTGCCTCATGGAGGGCTTACGAGTTTGAAGTTGCCAGCCCTGAGGTCTTACGGATGCGATATTGCCTCGTGGAGGGCTTATGGGTTTGAAGTTGCCGGCCCTGAGATCTTACGTCTTTGAATTTTTGGTGACTCGATGGAGCGGCTGTCGAGGACAGTCCCCGAGTTGTGGTTATTCCCTTTCTTAAGATCTTGATAATTTTTTCATGCCTTGCTTGAGGTCTTACAGTCTTGTCGTTGCCTCGTGGAGGGCTTGTAAGCTTGAGGTGACTATCAATGGCAGTCCCTGAGAAATTGAAAGTTGTCAATTTTCCTTGTGGAGGGCTTACATTGGTGCCTCATGGAGGGCTTATGGGGCTCGAAGTTACCTTCCCTGAGGTCTTACGACTTCTAGTTTTCGGTATTAGTCCCTGATTGTTCGGGAAATTTCTAGCCCTGGGGTCGTTTCTTGTGAAAGTAGCAAACTCCTTTGACGCGTGAAGTGTTTTGACGATAAGAGGTTCTCCTTCGATTACTTGGTACAAGTATACATTTTTTTCACCATCGAGGGTTCTATTTACTCTATGTGGACACGGTTCATTCGATCGTTTGGTCCTATATATCGTTCCCCTGTTGAGACCCTCTTTGGCATCTTTTGGTTTCTTCGAGGAGGTGATTTCCTGGGGGGATTCCCCTCAGTATTTGAGGCTGATGAAGAGAATCCTTGAATACTTGGTGAGTTCTTCTTAGGTAGCATATGGATGTTGCCTCGTTAAAAACCCCGTCGGTAAAACCCATTTGGGGTAAAATCCGACGTGAGGGAAAAAGAGCGCAACGGATGCTTTAAAACCTAAGGCCATCGAGCTGGAGGGTGCTTTGATTCCCTTTAATCGCACACCTGCACATTTGGTTTGTGTAAAATGCGAAGCAAAGAAGGAGAGGATTATACCCTAGTAATAATAGCATTTGAGCATTGATATGTTCCAATGGTTTGGAAGTTGCTCGCCTTGCATGGTACCGAGTTTGTAGGACCCTTTGTAGATTACTCCGAGGACGCGGTACATTCCTTCCCAGCTCAGGCCTAGATTCCCTTCATTAGGGTTTCGAGTGCATAGGGTGACTTTCCTTAGGACTAAGTCCCTGACTCCGAAATAGCGGAGGTTTGTTCTTCGGTTATAGTATCTTTTGATTCTTTGTTTTTGGGCGGCCATCGGAACCAGCAAAGCTTCTCGCTTCTCGTTTAATAGTTCGAGGGCCGTAGTCATGGCCTCTTTGTTTGAATCTTTGATGACATGCCAAAATATGGTGCTTGGCTCTCCGACCTCAACCGGTATCAAAGCCTCGGACCCGTATACCAAAGATAACGGTGTCTCTCCTGTGCTCGATTTAGAGGTTGTCTGATATGCCCATAGTAGCATTTTCTAACTTCTTTTTCAAGTTTCAAATGATGGTATTATTTGTGGATTCGGCCTGCCCATTCGCACATGGGTGGTAGGGTGTCAATAGGATTCTTTTGATTTTGTGATCATCGAAAAATTTTGTTATTGTGCCTCTGATGAACTGCTTCTCGTTATCACACGTTATCTCGGAGGGGATCCCGAATTGGCACATGATATGATCCCAGATGAAGTCCATGGCTTCTTTTTCTCTTATCTTCTTGTAGGCCTGTGCTTCCACCCATTTTGAGAAGTAATCATGTCACGGCCCAAACCGATGGGTCGCGACGGGCACCCGGTACCTTACTCAACCGAGCACCAACGTAACGTATCTTTCTTATTACATCATCATATACATGTGACATACAAGCCTAATAGGCCAACATAATCATTTATAAACTCAAAACATAGGCCGACAAGGCCGTACAATCTTTCACGTACACGACATATGTCTACAAGTCTCTAAGAGTACATAAATGTCATAAAGGTCGGGACAGAGTATCGCCATGCCAAACAATACACGTCTAAATCATACTAACCAAACAAGCAACTCTGAAGCAAATGGAGTGCACCAACATCTTCCGCTGAGCTAATAGCCTACTTGGAGGGCTCTCGACCTGTATATCGGAACCTGCGGACATGAAATGCAGCGTCCCCAGGCAAAAGGGAAGTCAGTACGAATAATGTACCGAGTATGTGCACATAAATAAATACATAAGAGACATGGATGACATATAGAGTACACGACTCAACCTGTAAGTCTGAATAACTTTGTAAATCATAAATTACTTTTAGCGTCATGCATATGCGTATGAATGTCATGTCGTGCATAGGTACATGTTTCATAACATCATCAGCCTCTGAGGGCATCCCATCATATCATATCGACCACTGTGGGCAAAATCATCATTGTATACCAGTAAGAACGGAATTCTTTGTTTTGTAATGGATAGTTGCAACTCCGTAAAAAAGTGATCAGGTGGTGGTGCGTATATAACGCCATAACCTTTTCCATATCCCATATACATATATATACATACATATATACGCGTATGTCATGCCGTTTGAATATACATACATATATACGCGTATATAACGCCGTTTGAATCATATTTCAGCCATTGTGGGCAACATCATCATCATATATCAGCTGATCAGGTGGTGGTGTGTATATGATGCCGTAAACTTTTCCCATATCCCATATACATATATTTACATATATACGCGTAATAATGCCTTCTGTTCATGGGTCAATGCACATGTATGAAATGCATGAAAAGTAAGTAATAATTTCCATATTCCTTCCGGATAAACTTTTCCAACTGCGTATTATTTTGAGACCCATGAACAGAAAATAATAATAATTCTCATGGAGAATCAAGAATATAGACACCCTACTATTTCTATGAATAGAGTAATTTATAGAAACTGTGTATTTGCTCGTTTCTTCAGTATAATTTGGACCATGCCAAAAGAAAGAAGGGATAGCCTTAACATACCTGAGTCGATTCTCTCGATAAATATTACACCGTATTCCCTTATGTAAGATTCTCTTTTCGTACATCTTCCATCGGATTTGGTGCTTTTAGTTTGAAAAGCCATAAATACGGTGTGCAAACAGCAAAAATTAGATCACAGAGAAACAAAGATCTTTATAGTTCTTTCTGGCATCAATCTAGTAGTCCCGTGTTGAACATTTTTTTTATTCATTCATGATCCAGTGAAGCGTTTCCGCACCTGAACTCGAATTATTTTCTCTTCCAAATCGTCAATTGTGGTTCTTTCATTTCAGGACAATGGAGTTGTTTCATCGTACATTGCAATCTTAGACAGAAACAACTTTCTTGTCTACATATTTGAGGCACTCCAACAAACAAAAATAAGTAGAGAACCAAGAAGCTATGAATATACTATTCCATATCCATGCTTGATTCATACTTGAGCAGATTCTTATTAATTATAGAAAGCTTCTGGGTGTGTCCCACTTGTTGGATGACTAATCCTTCCTAATCCCTCCAAATATGCCATGTATGCAAGACTTAATGAGTCACTTAAAGGGGATTGGGGTGCTGTCACATTGGTCTTATCCAAGATTATTAATTAATTATCCACTAATTTTTATTAACTTGCTAATTCCCTCATTAACCAATAATCCACATAATTAAGAATTATCTCAAATTACTTAAAATTCTACTTATTTTTAATACACTTTATACATTATTCTATCATGGTCATATGGTAACATGTATCATACTAGTCCATAAATATCGGTATTAATGTTTGGCCCGTATTTTATCCCAACATGCCAAACTTGGACAAAAATTCATTTTCTTTGACTTGTTTCCCCTCTCACCTTCACAAATTTACTTAGCATTTGTTTGAAATAGCATAATGCTTAAAATCTCAAAATCATCCCATCCCTGAACTTACGTCGATTAACTTATGGCGAAACTTTAACATACGAAAATGCGGGATGTAACAAATCAGTCATAAATAGAATAAATTTAGCTTTACTTGGCGCCGTTGGTAGGGGACCGACGATGTCCATTCCCCATTTCATGAATGGCCACGGCGATAAGACTGAATGTAGTTGTTCACCGGGTTGGTGGATCATTGGTGCAAATCTTTGACATTTGTTGCATTTTTGGGCGAATTCTTTGATGTCCCTTTCCATGTTGTCCCAATAGTAACCTGCTCTGATCACCTTTTGAATCAAAGAATCAACACCAGAGTGATTTCTGCAGGTGCCCTCGTGGATTTCTCAGAGCATGTAATCAGTATCTCCTGGTCCCAAGCATACAACTAGGGGCCCATCGAAGGCTCTCCTGTATAGAGCTCCATTCTCGTTGAGTGAAAATCAGGTTGCTCTAGTCTGAAGGGCCCTTGATTCTTTTGGGTTATGTGGGTAACTTCCCACTTACCAAATAATCGATATACTTGTTTCTCCAATCCCATGTCAGGCTGGTGGAGTTGATTTCAACATGGCCTTCTTTGATCACCGATTTGGACAGCTGAACAACAGCCCCGGAGAGTATGTCATCTTCTTCCACGGATGATCCCAGGCTTGCGAGTGCATCAGCCTCGCTGTTTTTCTCCTGAGGTACGTGGACTAGAGTCCATTCTTTGAAACGATGCAAAGTGATTTGAAGTTTGTCTAGGTACCGTTGCATCATGTCCTCTCGAACCTCAAAGCTCCCATTTTCCTGATTTACTACCATAAGTCAATCACACCTAGCTTCGACGACTTCCGCTCCTAGGCCTTTGGCCAATTCGAGACCTGCAATCATAGCCTCATACTCGTCTTCGTTGTTACTCAACTTTGCTGTTTTTATAGATTGTCTAATTACGCCACCTGTAGGTGGCTTCAGAACTATGCCGAGCTCGGATCCTTTCACGTTCGAGGCACCATCGATGAATAAGGTCCATATCCCCGATGATGTGTCCATCTTTAGTAGAAGTTCTTTTTCTACCTCGGGCACAAGGGCGGGCGTGAAGTCATCCACGAAGTCCGCCAAAATTTGGGACTTGATAGCCGTTCGGGGCTGATATTCAATATCATACCCCCAAGCTCGATGGCCCATTTGGCCAGCCGGCTTGAAAATTCAGGTTTATGCAATATATTTTGAAGAGGATATATTGTTTAAATACATATATGGTGACATTGAAAATAAGGCTTCAATTTTCGAGACGCACTTATTAATGCAAGAGCTAATTTTTCTAAGTGTGGTTACCTTGTTTTAGCATCTCCCAGGGTTCGACTTATATAGTAGACAGGGAATTGCGTACCTTTCTCTTCTCGAACCAACACGCCACTTACCACTACCTCGGACACTGCTAAGTACAAGTATAGCATTTCATCCTCTTTCGGGGTGTGCGGCAAATGCGGGCTTGAGAGATACCGTTTCAATTCCTGCAAGGTGCGCTGGCACTCCGGAGTCCACTCAAAGTTTTTTTTCTTTTTGAGTAGGAAGAAAAAATGATGGCTCCCATATGTTGACCTCGAGATGAATCGGCCTAACACCGATATCCGTCCAGTCAGCCGTTGTACGGCCTTTACATTGTCCATCATCGTGATTTCTTCGATGTCCTTGATTTTTTCGGGGTTGATTTCAATCCCCCTGTTTAATACAATGAAGCCTAAAAATTTACCTGGACCTACGCTGAAGGAACATTACTCGGGGTTGAGCTTCATGTTGTAACTTCTAAGGACGTCGAAAGTTTCCCTCAAATGAGTCAAATGGTCTTCTGCATGTAGAGACTTAACTAGCATGTCATCAATGTAAACTTCCATGGATTTTCCTATTTGATGTTCGAACATCTTATTAACTAGGCGCTGGTACGTGGCCCTTGCGTTTGTTATCCTGAAGGGAATTACATTGTAACAGTATGTGCCATACTTCGTGATTAACGAAGTTTTTTCCCTATCCTCGGGGTTCATTTTAATTTGATTATACCCGGAGTAGGCATCGAGAAAGGTGAGAATCTCGTGGCCGGCCGTGGCATCAATCAATCGATCGATGTTGGGAAGCGGGAATGAATCTTTAGGGCATGCTTTATTTAAATCCTTATAATCTACGCACATTTTTAACTTCTTCCCTTTTTGGGGATCACTACTACATTGGCCAACCACTCGGCATACTTTACTTCCTTGATGGACCCTATTTTGAGGAGTTTTGTTACCTCGTCTTTGACGAACGCATGCTTTACCTCGGACTGAGGCATCCTTTTTTGCTTCACCGGTTTGAACCTAGGGTCGACGCTTAGTCGATGGGTGGTTATTCCCGGGGAGATCCCTGTCATGTCTAAGTGGGACCAAGAAAAGCAATCAATGTTGTTAATAAGAAACTGAATGAGTTATTTCCTGAGCTTGGGATTTAATCCTATTCCTAGGTATACCTTTTGATCTGGTAGGTGTTTCATCAAAACGGCTTGCTCCAGTTCTTCGACTGTTGATTTTGTTGCGTCCGATTCTTCGGGGCAACGAAGGTTCGAGGAGTGAGGAAGTCTTCCCCACCATCCTCGGGACCCGTTCATATTCCGACCCCTCCGAGGTGGAGTATACGGGCTCTGACGCCACGTTGTGCACTGCGAACATTTCCTTTGCCGCGTGTTGCTCGCCATACACCATTTTTATACCCTCTGTAGTTGGGAACTTCAACTTCTGGTGGAGATTCGACGGTACCGCCCTGATGCCGTGTATCCATGGTCTTCCGAGCAGGGCGTTGTATCTCGTGTCTCCCTCGATGACATGAAACTTGGTGCCCCGAACTATACCAGACACGTTGACTAGGAGGATGATTTCCCTCTAGAATCGGGTACGATTTGGTCGAGCAGCTCGAGCTGCTCCACTACCCCAAATCTGATTATATTGGTCGAGCTACCTGGATCCACGAGAACACGCTTAATTTGAACATTATTCAAGAGAAAAGAAATTACCAGCGCATCGTTACGTGGTTGGGACAAGGCTTCAACATCTTCTTCTCTGAACACAACAGTTCCTTTAGGTATACAATTTTGAGTTCGTTCTTTCATGGCGGTGGGCACTTTGGCCCGTTTGAGCACTGGTTCCCGTTGTTTTTATGTGTGTTTATTGAGTTAGACATTTTCTGACCTGAAATTGAAGATTCTTGGACAAGAAAAAGTGTGAAGAATAACTTGTGTTTTTAGAAAACAATCACTATTATTTTTAGCCCTACGGTGGACGCCAAATTGTTTACCTTAAAAACGATAATTACAATTATATTTGATTATGAGGTTCTAAAAATACGTGATTTATTTTAATACCAGTTGTTTAGGCAGTAGATGCTAAGTGAGAAGTGATAAAATGAGATAAGAACAAAAATGAGACGAGATTGCGCAAACAGGGCAATGGAGAGACCGGTCTCAAGGGAAGTGGGAAAGGGCCTCGAGGGCGAGATTTAGAAGCTTGAAAAGAGGATATCAATAACGGCGCAACAGTGTTGAAGGCCTTAATAACGGCCTATCTACGATCAATGACAAGTAATAAATGAAGAACAACTCAAGAACACAATAAATTAAAAGCAATAAATCAATTGTAGATAATGTTTCAGTTAGAAAGCAGAGGATGTTCTGGTTCTTGTATTGAATATCATGTCCGTTACAAAGTGACAAGGGTCCCCTTTATATATGAAGGGGAGTCCCATCATAGTACATGTGTAATTATTACAAGAGAGAGAGATGACTGGTACAGTCATTTAGTGCCACGGTACGGTCCTGTACTATTTTGTGTACTTTGTCAACTTTAATCACGTGCCTCTTGGGAGTTTCCTGCCTTTTTATGACGGCCTTCGAATTCTCACTCCGCCTCGAGGTATATAGACCCCTCGAAATGCTTCTTCGAGGAGTGCATCTCGGGGTGAAAACTTCGGATGTCGCTCCGATACCGTCGAGGTCAAGGCTCAGAATGTTGTAGGAGCCTTAGAATAGGGCTCTCCCAGTTTTACCGTATACAAATGTTGTCTCTACTCTTCAAACAAATAAATTGACACGACTAAGCACTTCCTCCAGAAAATAAGAAGTAAGATACTACTCTAGAAAACTTACAGAGAGCGAGCGAGTCGGTAATGGCGCTGTCAAGCGAGAAAAGATGGTAATTTGGAGCTGCTATAATGGCTATCTTTCGCAGCATTTTGATCGCCTTTTGACTGAGATTTGGACCGATTTTTAGAAATTTAAGGATTGAAAATTTTGTCGAACATGTTGTGGGTAAAGAACGGGGACATTAGCAGGGGATTAGAGATATTGTTTCCTTCAAAAAAGACTGTAGAAGGCTGGGAAATTGAAAGATTTAGAAGGAGAGCAAATAGGGGAAAATGGAGTAGAGAGTCGTTACCATACAATGCTGTGAGAGGTGAAATTACTCTTCTATTGGAGTAATCTCTATTCTCTGAGAATCGTTACCATACATCTTCTATTGAAGTATTGAGAAATTGTAAAAGGGGATTTCGTGTGGAGGCTGAGAAACTGTTTGAGGTGGAGGCTGGTAAAGACGGAGGCTAGTATCCAAGAAGATAACCTGGTAACGATGACCTTTGGTGGTGAATTTTGGTGTGGAGGCTGAGAAAGGAGATTTTTGGCGGTGAAAATGACCTTTGGTGGCAATTTCCGATACTGGAGGCTTGTACCCTAATTTTTAGGACTACATTTTACATATTTCATAGTATAAAAACTAAAAAATAAAAATTAAAAATCAGATGGTGGGCCACTTTTATTTTTAGCGGGTATAGGAAATTAGGGTGAAAAATAAGGAGGGAATTAATAACCGTAACGATAGATATAACTGTTACTATAAATTGATTTATTGCTATGGTTATACAAGACGTAGCAATATATATCTCTATCGGAACGGTTTTAAGCCTATTGGAATGGTTCAGTTACTAAGTGTCCCGGTAGTTTAAATAACTATTTGTAACGATTATAACCGTAACAATAAACCACCTATAGCAACGGTTACTGCTCTGTAGAAATAAATAGCATTGCCATAGTTAAATTTTCCAGTAGTAGAATGAGGTTAAAAGCCTAAGTTGAGGGTGTTGGTGTTAATAGGGAAATAGTGAAGATGTAAATTGTGTGTAGAAACATATACCTCAAAGTGGTTTATATGAAGACACTCAAGCTCCAAAAGAAAATATTTGTATATAAATATAAAAAAAAAAAGAGATGGAGTCTTGAGAAAACCAGAGAGGTACTTTAAGGTGGTTCTATGTTGGTAACTAGATGTCAATTGGACCATGTGGTTTAAAAAGAAGCAAAGTGCAAAAAGAAAGACAAATATGAGTAGTGTTCAAGGAGGGTGTAGTCACTTGTATCCAAAATGCTTATCCTTCCCTTTCCTAAACCTACATTACAAGCTTAAAAAGTCCTTATGGGATCTCCAACCAAATTCTTTTGAATAGGCGGCGAATTAAAAAAAGGGCAAGCTTATGGAATTATATTTCGTAACACTTGAAATTCTTTGATTAGAGTGAGTGTCTTTATGCATTTGTCCCCTATGTTATTATTGTAAATATGGTAATTTTAAAATTTTCTTTCTTGTGAGGGCACATGGATTAGGATGGACTGGTGATATTGATATATCCCGAATTGAGTAAATTGAGCATATGTAGTAGACTAGTGCTTTTGAGTCACTTCTTGAGGCTTGGTTGTTGTCACTTGACTATTTCGAAACCCTAGTGCATTCTTGAAGTTGCTTTTAACGAGGGAGTTATTTGGTAGAGATTCACATGCTTGAGATTAATTATTAGTACCAACCAAATCCATAAGTATGGTGCTTAATTGGAGAATGTGATTTGTAAATGATAGTAATGCTACTTGTACTTTAAATGGTAGAACCTCATCGAGTTGTTGGTTTTGATTTGCTTGAGAACAAGCAAAAACTTTAAGTTGTGGGTGTTGATGAGTGGTGATTTTATCATTTATTTTAATTTTTTCTTTAGATTTTGCGTCCGTTAATTATAATAAAAGATTGTTTATGGTGTGTATTGCTAGATTTCCAGGGGAATGAAGTCTTGAAAATAATTGAAATCAAATGAAGTGAAATTAAGCAAAAGAGAGTTGAAACAATGCAAAATCCTTCAGTTATTTCGCATCTGCGGAAGACATGTCGCTTATGCAATCTTGCATCTGCGAGACAAGACCTTCATCTGCGGAAGAAAACCTAGCTGGAAGACATCGCATCTGCGATTGTTATACCCCATTAGCGGTCGCGCTTCTGCGCTTTATGTCCGCATCTGTGGACGCGCTTCTGCGCATGAAGGTCCGCTTCTGTGGAAGTAAACATTGTTCAAAAATTTGCTTCTGCGATAGGCTATCCGCATCTGCGGAGCCGCACCTGTGAGGATCCTTCCGCAGGTGCGGTCAACGGGCTTCAGCTGTGGACAGTCTTGGCATTTCATATTCTCAATTCAAACCCACAGATACACGACCTAGCTTATTGAAAATAAATATTTGGCTTATTTTCAGTTTCTTGACTAGAGAACACAAGTTTTGGAAGCTAGGGTTCTTGTACACACACTTGGGTCTTGAAGATTTGAAGCTTTTGGTTGAGAATTTCTTACTCATTTATGCCCATTTCTTCATTTTCTTTCTTTGTATTGTATATTTAAGTGTGTAGTATTTTTTCCAACACATGAATCTTATTTATGGGAATATTCATGTTAAAGTGTGGATTAAATATCTTGTTGTGCTTATGTATTGAACGATTTTTAGTTATATTGAAGTGAGTTATTGTTTCTTTAATTATTCTTTCTCTTTAATGTTTCCAAAGGGATTAGCTAACCCTAGGACATCCATTAACCTCGAACCAATTTTGTAAAAAATAATTTGGGGTTGAGAAAGATTAATTAACAAGAACTTGAGGCTTTAACCCTCATTTTATAGATTCTACCTAGGGATAGGATTGAACTACTTGTAGCCATATTCTGGTGTGCTTAATATCTTAATTGTTTTAGGGATAATTCAATTAGAAAGTCTTTTTAGTCTTTGGAAGAAGCTAATATAGAATTATTACCCGAGGCTAATTAACATAAATTCGCTCATATTTGTAAAATCGTGAAATAAATTAGATCGTTACTTGAGTGTAATTCCCTATGCATCCATATTTGTATCCATTGATCATTTTAATTGCTTTTTAGGTTAGTTTACATTTTCGCAATTAGTTATAAATATTTTCTCAAAATCATTCTATGTGTTTGGCTTAGCATAATAAGTAATAATTCTCTTACACGCCTTCGCCTACATATTGTTCTCTGTAGAATTCGACCCAGACTCATAGTTGGGTAAATTATATTGTATGTGACCGTGTCCATTTACTTTTTAGTAGTGGATTTGGACATCATCATATATTACCCCCTCTGTCTCATATTATGTGTCGTGTTTCTCTTTTACACGCCCCTTAAGAAATATTAATTAGGAAAGAGACTGGACTATTCTACCCTTCTTTATATCTTAAAATATAATCTCTCTTCATTGAATATTTATTTTATTCATGTGTTATCTTCATCTTCAAGAACAATTATAACTAAAGGTAAAAAAGGAAAAACCAATCAATTTTGTCTTGAACTTCTAAAATGACAAATAATTTGAGACAACTACTTTTAATAATTACGATTGTTTATATGAGACGGAGGAAATAACTGAAAGGACATATTAATGCGATGTTTTTTCATTAGAATATTGCCAGCATGCCAAACGAAACTTTATCCTATTTTTAGGGGCACATGCCACAAGCTCCTCTTCTCTTCTCACCTTATTCTATCTTATCATCTATATTTTACTGGTGTTCTATACAGTATTCTTTTTACTATTGCAAATTGTCCTTATCCTATGATTTTTGTTGTCACATTTCTTCTGGGGGTACATAGATCAAATGTGAAAAGGAAGTAATGCTTCATAAGTTTTGCATTTTGTGCTTCACTACTTGTTTCTTCTAATCTTCTTCTGGTGGAATCTTTTGCCCTTTAATTTCGTTAAACCCTATTCTATGAAGGTTCAAGTTTTATATGCTGATTGTGAAAATGGTATTTAGAGAATCAAGTTACATAATAGCCACGTGCAAGTATCCACACTGAAGATCAGTAGATAACTCGTTAGAGTGTTTTTACCCTAAAAATGGACAAATGAATTTATATGCGATTTTAAGGACACGTGATCTCGCTTGACATAAACTGAAAAAATATGTGAATTGATATTGAAAATTGACTGTAAAGAAAAATAAAGCAAACAAAATAAGACGTGTAGCTTTGGCCCTCGATACAGGTTACCCTCGAACCAAAGGAATGAGCAGAATGAGATATAAAGTAACAAAGTATTGAAAGCTTAAAGAATAGTATATTGCTTTGAATTGCGTGAATCTGGTTCCTTTACAAATGATTAGGCCCCCTTTATATAGTAGAGGAGTCCTACTTATGGTATAATTCTAAATACAGTAAGAAATCACATGATTGGCTAATTAACTGGCCTCATCTTAATACGTGCCGATATTTCCGCCGTGATCCTTGCCCAATAACATATGTTTCGGATTACTGTTACTTGATTAGGTAAACCTCCTTCGATCTCACCCGATCTCCATTCAGCTTGGTCTCGATCTTGGATGATCTCGTCCTTGACCGATTTCTGAATTAAGGGCTTAGCAATCTAACTTCGTACCGAGGCTTGATATAACGCAAGGTCGAATCGATGCCTATCATGATCCAGCCTCGATTAGTCAAGAGAAGGGTAGGCCTGTTCTGACCATATACAGATAGTCCCCTCTTCCATCGAAGCACAATGCCTAGTCCGGACCCTTTTACGTTCGAAGCACCATCCGTAAGAGGGTCCAGATTCTCGAATATGTACCTGATTTTACTAACAGTTCTATTTCAACCTCGGGTACGAGGGTTGGCGTGAAGTCAGCCACGAAGTCTGCAAGATTTGAGACTTGATGGTTGTTCGGGGTAGATATTCAATATCGTACCCGTTGATTTCTATGGCCCATTTTGCCAACCAACCCAAAAGTTCAGTTTTATGCAAAACATTTCGAAGTAGATAACTTGTTACAACATATATGGGATGACATTGAATGTATGGTTTTAGTTTCCTAGAGGCGCTTATCAAAGAGAGTGCCAGTTTTTCTAGATGGGGATACCCGATTTTGACCTCACCTAAGGTCCGACTAACATAATAGATAGGGAATTACGTACCTTGTTCTTCTCGGACCAAGACTCCACTTACTGCTATTTATGATACTGCTAAGTACAAGTAAAGCTGCTCGTTCACTCTTGGCGTGTGAAGCAGTAGCGGGTTTGATAAGTATCGTTTTAGATCCTCCAAGGCCTGTTGGCATTCCGGAGGCCAAGTAAAGTTCTTCTTCTTCTTCTTCTTCAGTAATGAGAAGAATCGGTGACTCTTATTAAATGAATCGCCCCAAGGCGTCTATGCGACCCTTTAACCTCTGTACGGACTTTAAGTTGTCTACTACCGTGATGTCCTCGATAACTTTGATTTTATCGGGGTTGATCTCGATTCCTCGATTGGTTACCATGAATTCGAGAAAATTGCCTAAGCCGACCCTGAATGCATATTTTTCCGGGTTGAGCTCATGTTGTATCTTTTCAGTATACCGAAAGTTTCCTTCAAATGCTTCAAATGGTCCTCTTCTCGTAGGCACTTAACTAACATGTCATCAATATAAACCTCCATTGATTTCCCTATTTGTTCTTTGAACATCCTGTTTACTAGGTGTTGATAAGTTGCACTAACATTTTTGAGCCTGAATGGAATTACATTATAATAGTAGGTGTTTTACTTAGTGATAAACGAGGTCTTTTCCTGATCGTCTGGGTTCATCTTTATTTGGTTGTACCAGGAATAGACATCGAGAAAACTGAGAATCTCATGGCCAGCCGTGGCATCGATCATATGATCGATACTAGGCAAAGGAAAAGAATCCTTGGGACATGCTTTATTCAGGTCTTTGCAATCTACGCACATTCTAAGTTTATTTCCCTTTTATGGGACTACTACTATGTTCTCCAACCATTCCGGATACATTACTTCCCGAATAGATCCTATTTTAAGAAGTTTGGTTACCTCGTCTTTGATGAAAGCATGTTTGACCTTGGATTAGGGTCTTCTTTTTTATTTTATCGGATGGAACTTCAGATCCAGGCTTAGCTCATGTGTGGTGATTTCCGATGGAATCCCTGTCATATCGAGATGGGACCAAGAAAAGAAATTCATGTTAGTTTTTAGGAATTGAATAAGTTTTATCTTGAGCTCGGGAGCTAGCCCCGTGCCCAGTTATACCTTTCGCTCGGGCTGATGTTCGGTCAATGTGATTTGTTCCAGCTCTTCGACCGTCGACTTGGTGGCGTCAGAATCATCAGGGACTATGAAAGATCGAGGGACCCCATAGTCATCCTCCTCGTCAATCCCCTGTTTCTCTTATTGGGTTGAGGCTGGTGTTTGTGGCTGCTATTTGGCGTCCTATTTTCCCTTTGAATCTGACCCTTTTGTTGATGGGAGTTATCACCTCTTCAACTGCAAACATTTCCTTAGTCGCGGGTTACTCCCCATAGACCTTTTTGACTCCCTGTGATGTCGGGAAATTCAGAACCTGGTGAAGGATCAAGGGTACTGCGCTTATGTTATGGATCCATAGCCTTACAAACAGGGCGTTATACCTTATGTCGCCCTCAATCACATGGAAATTTGTTTCTTGGATGGTCCCCCCACTTTCATTGGCAAAGTTATTTCGTCTTTGGTGGTTTCACATACCATGTTGAAGCCGTTAAGTACTCGGGTCGCGGTCACAACTTGATCATGTAGGCCGAGCTATTCTACGACCCTCGATCGAATGATGTTGGCCGAGCTACCTGGATCAATCAAAACAAGTTTAACTTGAATATTATTCATAAGTACAGATATTACCAATGCGTCATTATGGGGTTGCACGATCCCCTCTGCATCCTTGTCGTTGAAAGACAAAGTCCCTTTTAGTACATAATCTCGGGTTCACTTTTCCCTTGTGATCGACACCTTGGTGCATTTAAATACGGGTCCTTGAGGAATATCAACCCCTCCAACAATCATATGGATCACTTGTTGTGGCTTTTCTTGCTCGTTCTGTCTGTTTGAATCTCTGTTTCTGAAGTGGTTCTTAGCCCGATCACTTAAGAATTCTCAAAGGTGCCCCTCGTTGAACAGTCAGGCTATTTCCTTCCTTAGCTGTCTACAATATTCTATTCTATGGCCATAGGTGACATGATACTTGCACATTTGATTAAGATTTCTCTGGGACAGATCATTCTGCAGAGGTCGAGGCCACCTAGTGTCTTTGATGCGCCCGATGGCTGATACGATAGTTGATGCATCAACATTGAAGTTATATTCTGACAGCCGTTGTGCTTCTTTGGGCTCGACATTCCTGTTGAAACTATTCTTGCTCATGAGCCCTCGAGAGCTCTAACCTCGATCATTTCTCCTATTACCTCAAACGAGGTTGCGTCCAGGACTGTTGTTTCTCATATCCACATTGTATTGCTAGTAACGATACTTGTTTGACTGTGGTTCCCGATCAATATTCCTTTTGACTGTGTTGATGGGCCTGATAGGATAAACGAACCCGGAAGGAGCTCCCAACTGGTCATCTTCGACCCTAATCTTCGACTAATACCGATTATGCACATCGACCTAGGTGACAGCTAGGTATTCGATCTACTTCTGCTTTAATTGTTGTGAAGCCACTGAGCTTCGTATGTTTAATCCCTGAGTGAAGGCCTGAAATGCCCATCATCGGCAATCGGAGCTAGATCCATGTGTTCCATCTGGAATTGAAACACAAACTCTCTGAGCATCTCATTATCTTTCTGCTTTACCTTGAATAGGCCTGACTTCCTAGTCGCGACCTTTATGGCCCCTGCGTGTTCTTTAACAAAGGAATCTACGAGCATGGAAAATGAATCAATGGAGTTGGGTGGACAATTATGGGACCATATCATCGCTCTCTTTGATAGGGTCTCCCCGAATTTCTTCAACAATACGGACTCGATCTCATCGTCCTCCGGATCGTTCCCCTTAATTGCACATGTGTAAGAAGTGACATGCTCGTTGTGGTATGTCGTTCCATTATACTTGGGAATTTTTGGCATGAGAAACTTCTTGGGAATTGGTTTAGGAGTCGCGCTCGAGGGAAAGGGCTTTTGCATGAGCTTCTTTGAATCCAAACCATTCAAAATTGGCGGCGCCCCCAGAATTTGATCAACCCTGGAGTTATAGGTTTCCACCTTCTTGTCATTTGCTTCAATCTTCTTCTCCCCCGATTCAACTCGCTTTGTCAGCTCCTCGAGCATCTTCATAATAGGGGGGTCGGTCCCTGGTAGATTTTTGTTTGATCTTCTTGACATTGATTCGGTCCTATGAACAACTTCATGCGATGGCACGGGCTCGACCCTGCTTGGTGCATGGTTCTGATTTTGGCGTTGTGCTATTACAACTTGCTAAGCGTGCAACATTTCGAATATAACTCGAAGGTTGATCCCGCTTTCTTCGCCGCCCTGTGCACTCTGACCGGCTGATCGAACGTCTCTGTGGATGTTATTCTCGGGGTCGACGACCAGCTTGCATTAATGGAAACATGGGAACTGACGTCGATTGGGTCTACGACCAGGACTCCAACAAGGTCAACTGGAGGTACTTCGTTCCCTGGGGCAGCTACATTGTCGTTATCGCCGTGAAAACCAAGGTCATTGTCTATGTGTGTGGCCACTGCTTGAGAGATCGACATGCTTATCCTGGAATCAAATATACTCATACGAATAAGTATAAAATAGTGTGTGTTACAAAAGTTAGTACCGAGAAATCACTATTATCCTTAGCCACACGGTGGGCGCCAAAATGTTTACCCTCAAAACTGACAACAATTGAATTTATATGTCGTTTTAAGGATACGTGATTTCGCTTGGCACAAACTGAGAAAATATGTGAATTGATATTGAAAATTTATTGTAAAGAAAAATAAAGCAAACCAAATAAGACGAGCATCTTTGGCCCTCGAGACATGTTACCCTCGAACCAAAGGAATGAGCCGAATGAGATATAAAGTAACAAAGTATTGAAAGCTTAATGAATAGTATATTGCTTTCAATTGCGTGAATCTGCTTCCTTTACAAATGATTAGGCCCCCTTTATATAGTAGAGGAGTTCTACTTATGGTATAATTCTAAATACAGTAAGAAATCTCATGATTGACTAATTCAGTGGCCTCATCTTGATACGTGCCGAGATTTCCGCCAAGATCCTTGCCCGATCACAGATGTTCCGGCTTACCGTTACTTGACTAGGTAAACCTCTTTCGATCTCGCTCGATCTCCATTCCGCTTGGTCTCGATCTTGGTTGATCTCGTCCTTGACCGGTTTCTGAATTAAGGGCTCAACAATCTAACTTCGTACTGAGGCTCGATATAACGCGAGGCTGAACCTATGTCTATCATGATCCAACTTCAATTAGTCACGAGAAGGGCATGCCCGTTCTGACCGTATACAGAGTGGTAAAATTACATTAACTGTGCAAATAACTTTTCAATAACGATGTTGTCCAAGTTAGCTTGTGACTTTAATTAATTGACCAGAACCTAAATACTTCTTCCATCAATGTAAGTGCCGGAAACTCTGGACTGTATGTTATTTTTTGTTGTCAGTGTATAAAACCTGAATTCCTTTTCACCATCAGTGATAGAACCTGAATTGGGGTCCGGAACCCAATTAGGCAAAATTGGACAAATAGAACAAAAATAAGTCAAAAAAAATATATAGAACCGAACTATGTATAACACCACACTATGTGGCGCTATACACTAACGGTAATTGCGTTGTTAGTGTATAGCGCCACATAGTGTGGCGTTATACATACTGAAATTTCTGACAGACATGTATAACGCCATAGTACCCGGCGTTATACCTATTTTTCTAGGAAAATGTGCCGTCGTGTTTAAGAGAGTCCCCATCCTCCTTCTTCCCCCATTTTTAATCTTCTTCTTCTTCATTTGGTCTCCCATCCCGATTCTGCCCATTTTTAAAAAAACAAAAAAAAATTTGGGTCCCCCCCGTCACATAAAAGTTGAAGAGTTTTGGTCCCACTTTCGAGTAGATTATCGTATTGTTGTTGATACACATTTTCGGAGTCAAAATTTCAATTTATTCGAGGTATTTCATTTTATTATATGTTGAAACTTTAATAATAATGCATATTTTTTTATTTGTATGTGTTCTATTTCGTTTTTTGTTATTTTTTTGCGAAACTAGTGTGTTAAATTTATCCGGTTCGTTTTGTGATATTTTTTTGCGAAACTAGTATGTTAAATTTATCCGGACTTAATAATTATTTTTTTATATATGTGTTTCATGTCGTTTTGTGTTTTATTAGTAATTAAATTTATTTTTTGTTCATGTTTAGTTTAGATTATTTTTAGCATAGTAAAATCTAGACCTTTTTAGTAGTAAAATGTAGAGCCTTGTAGCGTAGTAAAATGTAGAGCCTTGTAGCGTAGTAATGTGTA
>MDKI01138265.1:0-25983 GCA_005239505.1 Nicotiana paniculata
ACCCACCCAACCCCTCATCCCTCACCTCCGCCCTAAATAAAAATATTATTAATAGTACTTTATTTTCATATTATAGATAGATTTTTTTTTGCATTCCAATACAAGTGAGTATTTTTTTACATAATATAAAAAAGTATTTTTTTCATTTCAACGAAAAAAAAAATTCTTTTCATGACGTAAAAAAAAAAATTCTTTCATTTCAATAAGATGAGTATTTTCTTTTCATGATGTAGAAAAAATATTTTTATTTATTTCAATAAAATAAATACTTTATTTTCATGTTGTAGAAAGAGTACTTTCTTTTTCAACCAAAAAAAGAGTATTTTCTTTTTAGGTATGGAGCACAATTTTTAACATTATTTCTGCGTAAAAAAGTAACGCACCACATTAGTTCCTTTGGGTTTGTATGAATTTTTTGAAGAATAATTAAATTCCTTGAAGAAAATAGAGTCATAAAAATATTGGGTATTTGGAGGGTGGGTTTGGGGGGGGGGGGGGGGGGGGGGGGGGGGGGGGGGGGGGGGGGGGGGGAGAGCAAGGAAACATATGGACTTGGGGGAAGAGGGGTGAGTAGAGTAGCATAAAAAATATTTTCTCTACTCTAACCGAACACTAGAAAATATTTTTCGGAAAAAGTTTTCCACTCACCAACCAAACAAGAAAAAATAAGCGAAAAAACCCCACTCATTTTCCATGAAAATGTTTTCTAGAAGAATATTGTATATGATTAAAGCTGGGCTCGGACCTTGTTTGACTGATCAAGACTGGAATGTGATAAATTAAGGTTCGACCTTGAACCCATACCTAACCGAGGTACGAGGTTATACCGTCAAAGCTCGAGCCCCCGGGTCCAAATAAAATCGAGATCTAGCGAAACTTACTGAGTTGGTAACAGAAGTGCGATCGAGCGTAGATCACGGCGGAGATCTCGGCACGTATCAAGGATAGGCCGATTAATTAGCCAATCATGAGATTTCTTACATCATTTAGAACTGTATCAAGAGTAGGACTCCACTACTATTAAAGGGAGTCTGATCATTTGTAAAACACATCAAAGTTACGCAACATAAAGCAATACACTGTCTTTTTCTAGCTTTCATTATCTTGATACTCTGTTCTTATATCAGTTGGAACTTCTTTTGGTTCAAGGGTGATCGAACTCGAGGGCCAAGACTATTCGATTCGTTTGGTTTGCATTTATTTCTTTTATAGTCAATTTCAATATTAATATATTTTCTCAATTTGTGCCAAGTTATATCACGTATTCTTAAAACCACGTACATATTCAATTATTATCCGTTTTTAGGGTACACAATTTAGCGCCCACCGTGGGGCTAAGGATAATAATGATTTCCTAGTACTAACTTTCGTAACACACACTATTTTATACTTGTTCTTGTAAGTATCTTTGATTCAAGGATCAAAATGTCGAACACTCAAGAAGCACCCATACACGAGGACAATGACTTCAGTCACCATGACGAAAATGACAACATAGGGCCATGGAACAACGTACCTCCAGTTGGCCTCGATGGAGTTCCGGTTGTAGATCCAATCGACGTCAGCTCATATGTAGCCATCAATGTAAATTTGGCCGTCGATCGCGAGAGTAGCATCCGTAGGGATGTTCGGTCTGCCGCTCAGAGCACACATGGCGGCGAAGAGGGGGAATCAACCTTTGGGTGATCTTCAAAATGTTTCAGGCTCAACAAGTTGCGATAGCCCACCTCCAAAACCAGAATCATGCACCAAGCAGGATCGAGCCCGAGTCGTCCCAGGAAGTTGTTCACAAGGTCGAATTGGTGTCAAGAAAATCGAATGGGACTGAATCGGGGGCCGATCCCACAATCATGAAGATGCTCGAGGAACTAATGAAACGAGTTGAGTCGGGGGAAAAGAAGATCGAAGCAAACGACAAGAAGGTGGAAACTTATAGCTCCAGGGTTGATCAAATCCCTTGGGCACCACCGATATTGAAGGGTTTGGATTCCAAAAAGTTCGTACAAAAGACCTCCCCCATCCCCATCCCCCACCCCGAGCGCGACTCCCAAACTGATCCCCAAGAAATTCCGCATGCCCGAGATTCCTAAGTACAATGGAACGACCGGCCCAAATGAGCATGTCACTTTTTACACATGTTCAACTAAAAGGAATGATCTAGATGACGACGATATCGAATCCGTGTTACTAAAGAAATTCGGGGAGACCCTCTCAAAGGGAGCTATGATATGGTACCACTATTTACCACCTAACTCTATTGATTTTTTTGTTATGCTTGCAAATTCTTTTGTAAAGGCACACGCCAGAGCCATAAAGGTCAAGACTAGGAAGTCGTACCTTTTCAAGGTAAAGCAGAAAGATAACGAGATGCTCAAAGAGTTTGTGTCTCGGTTACAAATTGAATGAATGGATCTACCACGGTCGTCGATGATTGGGCCGTTCAAGATTTCACCCAAGGACTCAATGTACGAAGCTTAGTGGCTTCACAGCAGTTGAAGTAGAACTTGATAGATTATTCGGTTGTTACCTGGCCAATGTACATAATCGGTATCAATCAAAGATTAGAGTCGAAGACGATCAGCTGGGGGCCCTTTCCGATTTCGTTTATCCTATCAGGTCCGTCAACAGAATCAAGAGGGACATTGATCGAGAACCAAGGTTGAACAGGGATCGATACCAGCCGTATAATGGATATCGTAGGAGAAACGGATATGGGAAAAACCCTGTACAAAGTGAAAGGAGAAATGGCCGAGGTCAGAGCTCTCGAGGGCTCATGAGCAATAATGGCTTCGACAGGCATATATCACCTAAAGAAGCACCACGATTGTCAGAATATAACTTCAATGTTGATGCATCTGCCATCGTATTGACTATCGGACGCATCAAAGATACTAAATGGCCCCGATCTCTACAGACCGATCCACCCCAGAGAAATCCCAACCAAATGTGCAAATATCATGGCACACATGGCCAAAGAACGGAAGATTGTAGTCAGTTGAGAGACGAAGTAGCCCGATTATTCAACGAAGTGCTCCTTCGGGAGTTTCGAAGTGATCGAGCCAAGAATCATTTCATAAACAAAGACTCCAACAGACAAACCAAGCAAGAAGAACCGCAGCATGTCATTCACATGATTGTCGGAGGGGTCGATGCTCCCTAAGAGATAATGTTAAAACGCACCAAGTGTCGATCACAAGGGAGAAATGAACTCGAGACTATGTACCAAAAGGAACCTTGTCCTTCAACGACAAGGACGCAGAAGGAATCATGTAGCCCCATAATGATGCACTGTTAATATCTGTAATCATGAATAAGACTCGAGTTAAACATGTGTTAATCGATCCAGGTAGTTCGGCCAACAACATTCAATCAAGAGTCGTAGAACAGCTCGGCCTACAGGGACAAGTTGTGCCCGCGGCTCGAGTACTAAATGAATTCAACATGACTTGTGAAACTACTAAGGGAGAAATAACTTTGCCAGTGAACGTAGCCGGGACCATCTAGGAGACCAAGTTCCGTGTGATCGAGGGCGATATGAGGTATAACGCCCTGTTCGGGAGACCATGGATCCACAACATGAGGGCAGTGCCTTGGACTCTTCACCTGGTTCTAAAATCGACTCTTCACCAGGTTCTAAAATTCCCGACACCAAAGAGAATCAAAACAATCTACGGGGAGCAACCCGCCGCAAAGGAAATGTTTTTCGTTGACAAAATGATTTTAATATCAGCACTCTTATCGACGAAGGGGTCAAATTCGAATGGAAAATAGCCAAAAAGCAATCACAAACGCCGCCTCGACCCAACTAGAGAAGTAGGGGACTAACAAAGATGATGATTATGGGGTCCCTCGATCCTTCATAGTCCGATGACTCCGACGCTACCAAATCAACGGTCGAAGAGCTGGAGTAAGTCATTATACTCGAACATCTGCCCGAACAAAAGGTATACCTGGGTACGGGGTTAACTCCCGAGCTTAGGAAAAAACTTATTCAATTTCTTATAGCTAACATGGATTGTTTTTCTTGGTCCCATCTCGACATGAAAGGGATCCTACCGGAAATCACCGCACATAAACTAAGCTTGGACCCGAAGTTCCATCCGGTGAAGCAGAAAAGAAAACCCCAATTCGAGATCAAGCATGCCCTCATCAAAGACGAGGTAACTAAGCTTCTTAAAATATGGTCCATCCGGGAAGTAAAATACTCCGAATGGTTAGCAAATGTAGTAGTAGTCCCTAAGAAAGGGAACAAGATTAGAATGCGTGTAGATTACAAAGATTTGAGTAAAGCATGCCCGAAAGATTCTTTTCCTTTGCCTAATATCAATCGCATGATCGATGCCACGGCCGGCCACGAGATCCTCAGTTTTCTTGATGCCTATTCCTGGTACAACCAAATACAGATGAATACGAATGATCAGGAAAAAACCTCGTTCATCACTAAATATGGTACCTATTGCTATAACGCAATGCCATTTGGATTAAAAAACTTGTGACACTTACCAACGCCTAGTAAATCGGATGTTCGAAGAACAAATAGGGAAATCAATGGAAGTTTACTTTGATGATATGTTAGTTAAGTCCCTGCGAGAAGAGGAACATTTGAAGCATTTGCAGGAAACCTTCAGTATATTGAGGAAATACAACATGAAGCTGAACTCGGAAAAATGCGTGTTCGGGGTTGGGTCAGGAAAATTTCTCGGATTCATGGTATCCAACCGAGAATCGAGATCAAAACCGACAAGATCAAAACTATAGAGGACATCACGATAGTAGAAAATGTAAACGCCGTACAGAGGTTAACCAAGCGCATACCCGCCCTGGGGCGATTCATCTCGAGGTCCTCCGATAAGAGCCATCAATTTTTCTCGTTTCGGAAGAAGAAAAATAACTTCAAATGGACTCTGGAATGCCAGCAGGTCTTGGAGGAGCTTAAACGATACTTATCAAGCCCACCGTTGCTTCACACGCCGAGGGCAGACGGACAACAATACTTATATTTGGCAGGATCAAAGATAGCGGTAAGTGGAGTCCTAGTCCGGGAAGAACAAGGTACGCAATTTACGATTTATTATGTTAGTTGGACCTTGGTCAAGGCCGAAACTAGATATCCCTACCTAGAAAAATTGGCGCTCGCTTTGATAAGTGCCTCTAGGAAACTAAAACTGTACTTTCAATTTCACCCCATATGTGTTGTAACAGCTTATCCATTGCAAAATATTATGCATAAACCCGAGCTTTCAGGATGGTTGGCCAAATGGGCCGTAGAAATCAGCGGGTATGATATTGAGTTTCGATCCCGAACAACCATTAAGTCTCAAGTTTTGTCATATCTTATGGCTGACTTCACGCCGGTCCTATTACCCGAGGTCGAAAGAGAGTTGTTGGTAAACTCGGGTACGCCCTTGTGAATCTGGACCCTCTTTACGGACGGTGCATCGAACGCAAAGAGGCCAGAATCGGCATCGTACTAAAATCACCCACAAGTAACGTGGTTAGACAATCTATTAGAAATGTGAAATTGACTAACAATGAGGCCGAATATGAGGCCATGATTGTAGGTCTCGAACTAGCCAAAGGATTGGGGGCAAAGGTGATCGAAGCCAAATACGACTCCCTCCTTGTGGTAACCAGGTTAACAGAACCTTCAAAGTAAGAGAAGATTGAATGCAAAGATACCTAGATAAGTTAAAAGTAACTTTGCATCTATTTAAGGAATGGACTTTGCAGCACATGCCTCGAGATCAAAATAGTGAGGCCGATTCCCTCACAAGCTTAGGGTCATCAGTCGAAGACGACGAGCTCAATTCAGGGGCCATTGTGCAATTCATAAGGTCATTAGTCGAAGAAGGCCATGCCGAGATAAACTTCACAAGATTAACCTGGTATTGGAGAAATAAATACATAGAGTATTTGAAGGCTGGAAAACTTCCCTCTGATCCAAAAGAATCGAGGGCCCTGCGCACGAAGGCAGCCTAATTCACCTTGTCCGAAGGCGGAACCTTGTTCAGAAGAATGTTCGATGGTCCACCAACGATATGTCTGGGACCGAGAGATACCAAGTATGTTCTGAGGGAAGTTCACGAGGTCACTTGTGGAGATCATTATGGTGCCTAATCATTGGTTCAAAAGGTAAATAGAGCCAGCTATTACTGGACTGACATGGAAAAATATAAAAAAGAGATTGTTCGAAAATGTGACAAATGCCAAAGACATGCACCAATGATTCACCAACCCGGGGAACTACTCCATTCGGTCTTATCACCATGTCCATTCAGTCTTATCACCATGTCCATTCATGAAGTGGGGAATTTACATCGTTGGTCCTCTTCCATGGGCACCAGTTAAAGCTCAATTTATCTTATTTATGATTGACTATTTTTCTAAATGGGTTGAAGCACATGCCTATGAGAATGTTAGGGAGAAGGAAGTCATCGACTTCATTTGGGACCACATCATATGTAGGTTCAAGACGCCATCCGAAATTGTGTGTAACAACGGGAAACAGTTCATCAACAGCAAAATAACCAAATTTCTCGAAGATCACAAAATTAAAAGAATCCTATCAACACCTTATCATTCTAGTGGGAACGGGCAAGCCGAATCGACCAACAAAACCATCATCCAAAATCTTAAGAAGAGTCTAACCGACGCCAAAAGGATGGAAGGAAATACTACCCGTAGTCCTTTCGGCATATCGCACGACTGTGAAGACCAGTACCGGGGCTACTCCGTTCTCATTGGTTTATGGTGCTGAAGCCCTAATTCCGATCAAAGTTGGGGAGCTAAGTATCAGATACCGGTACACAACAAAGGAGTCAAATGAGGAGGCCATGAGTATGAGCTTGGAGTTGTTGGACAAAAGGGATGAAGTTGTCTTTGTTCAATTGGCTGCAAAAAATAACGGATCGAGAGGTATTACAATCGAAGAGCCAATCTTCAATATTTTAATGCTGGGGACTTAGTGCTAAGGAAAGTCACCTTAAACACTCGGAATCCAAACGAAGGGAAATTGGGTCCGAACTGGGAAGGACGATACCATATTCTCGAGGTCACCAGGAAAGGGTCCTACAAGCTCGGAATGATGAATGGGCAACAACTACCGATCAATTGGAACATATCTCACCTAAAACGGTATTATTGCTAAGGTACGACCCCATTTCATTTCCTTTTTATTTCAGACTAACACTTGCAAGTGGTAAACGAGAAGCGACACAAAATCTTTAGGTCTAAAAGCACGTGTTGCACTCTTTTTCCCTTCTACCGGTTTTGTCCCAAATGTTTTTTTCGCAAAGGTTTTAATGAGGAAACAATGAATCGTGCTAACATAGAATCAAGCCCGATTACGAATTGGCACTGAAGATCAATTCAACAATATCCGAGGTTCCTTTGCAATCAACCTCGAATACTGGGGGGCTACCCTCAGATATACATCACCATCGAATATCAACTCTAGAGAGGAAACTACTTCATAAAGGAAGGGTCTCAATAAATAGAATTTATTGTAAGGGCCAAACGGTCAAAACGAACCGTGCCCACGTAGATTGCTCAAGCCGTGGCATAAAAAATGTATGCATGTATGACTATTTTGATCGAGAATAAAGAGAAGTACTTTCCTTACAATCATCTTATGTTTAGAATTTTTCCTCTTTACATCCCTTAAAGAGCTTCGTACTTCCGAAAATAACGAGCCCAAGGGCAATACATAACAGGAGTGCAAAAGACCACTCCCTCACTAGGGGACTACCGTCAACTAAAATAGCCCAAGTCACCGGACCTCGGGGGCAAAAGACCTATTAGGCAACTCCCCGTTTTCTAAAGGCCACGGCCACCCCACTCGGGGACTGTTATCTCGGGCAGGCCCGGATAACTAGGGAAAACAAGCCCAATGGGCATCTCCCAAACTAAAAATCTACGGACAAATCAACACGACTCGGAGACGTCCAAAACCCGTAACAAAAACTAGGCCTTCGTAAAAGAAAACTTTAACAATCGGTTCTAAAGGCTACCCTCGACAAACTATAATTTGAGTTACTTACTTTGGGAGAAATTTCCTGGTAATAATGAACCCTCGAGATGCCTCAAATAAAAATAATGTAAATGCAGGGTTTGTCCGAACTTACACAACCTAAGTTATTTTATGCTAAGGCATTCCGACCTTTGTGAATACAAGTAATAAACCAAAGGAAAAAATTGAGAGCCGAAAGGGGAAGAAAGCCTTATATATATAATAATTTTTTTTTACAAAGGCCAGAATGGCCTAGTACAAAACTTTACAATGGTCAAAACGACCTCAGAAACATGCAAGAGAAAGCAAAAATATAAAGGCCTAAGTGACATGGTCTTCATCACTGGTAGCATCTCCATCCTCGGGATCTTCCCCGTCTTCGGACTAGCTTAAGCTCTTAGAATATTCCTTAGAAAAGGCCAGCTCCCGGGCCCTGGTTTCCTCTGCTTTGGCATTCTCGATTTTGGCCAGAATATCTAAGCCCTGAGCATGAACTTCCTCGAGGGCTTCCCTTCGATCTTAACATCTTGCATGATCCACCATGCTCTTGGCCTTCGCCTGGATGGCCTCGACATAGAACTTGAATTGGGACACTTTAACATCGGCTTTTGTGTTGGCCACAACCATCTCAAATATGGACAGTTCGAGTTCATTGGCCAAGTTTGCCTTATCAGAAATAGCCAAGTCCAGTTGAGATTGGAGCTCCTCGATTTTCTTGACCTGCATCGAGGCCTTCTCTTTTTCAGCTTGGAGTTGGGTCTCGGACGACTCCAGTTTTGCTTGGAAAGTTTCCTTTTTCGAGGCTAAGATGTCCATATTCTTCTTGAACTCTTCAGACTCGGCTTGTATTGCATCTATCTATGTCTTGAGCTGCACGATCTATTCGAGCCTCTGCCAGACCTGCAGGATCAGATTGTTAGTTACTATCACCAATTTATTGTCATTATCGTGAAGCACTCAAAATACTTGCTCGGCTATCTCGACATGCTCACTCCAAGAAACTTCTAAATCGGCCCGAAGCTTCTCACTAAGAAGCTTGTAAGTATCCTCCTTCTCAGTGAGTTCCCGGACCTCAGCCTCGTGCTCCTCCCATATTTGGAAGAAATCCTCATGATGCAACACCGAAGCTTTCAAGCACGAAGAAAGTTGTTAGAATTATTTACAAGTTCAAGTTTAAAATGAATAATGAAGTGACCCTCGAAATTACCCAATTCAAAGCATGTTGGGCCTCGTTAAATAGGCAAGGCGCTCCACTGCATTCATCACAACCTAGTCTTCCTCGGTCACCAAGCATCTAAGGTAGCTAGAAACCCCCACGGGGGAAGAGAAAACTCGGGCATCCTCTGGGACAGAAAAATTTATCGACCGCCTGCGGTCGGGGTTAAAACTTGGGGATGGGATTTGACCCACCATTTACCTTATTTGGCACTGGCAAGTCACCAAGTCCGTTGACATATTCTGAAGTGGTGGACTCAAATCCGTCTAAGAAGCCATGGATATCAGTCACCCCCTGAGGCCCATCGTAAGAACGACTCTCTAACATAATGGCCTCATGAATCATTGCGTCCGAAGTTTGAGGGGATCCAAAAATATCGATCACTCCGAGATCGTCCCTCGGGACATCTTACGCAGCTCAAGAAGCGTCTCACCCAGTCTCTTTCTCAACCCTCTCGGGGACTTTAGCCACTGCTTCTTCTACGACCTCCATGGATCGAGGCATCTCGAAGACGCATCTTACTCATGCCACCAACTCTGAATTTTCTTCTTCCTAGGGATCTTCCCACAATCGATTGAGTGAGTCTGATAAGAGTTCTCGGGCCCCAGTTTTCTTGGGCTGATGCGCCAGCCACTTCCTCGGTCTTTTCTTTTCGGAGTCGGAGGGATTCAGGGATTTTCTTTTCCCCTTCTATTTGACTTGTTTCAGAGCAGGGGGATCAACAGATATATCATCATCAGCTGATGGAGGCCTCATCTCGACGTCCTTTGGTAAACCTGTAAAATAAGAGTATAACGAATCAGGGACTGATGGCAAAAAGAAATTATATCAGATGTATCCGGGAAAAATATTACCATGATTGCGGGCCTCCCATCGACCCTTCGATAACTCCATCCAAGCCCTCTCGGAATACGGCTTCTGTGCACAAGGCCCTCAATCCATTCCTTGAGTTCAGGAACTGCGTCCAGCATCTAAGCCAAAACTGCGACACCAAAATCATCAATGAAGAAAGAGATAAGGGCGAAACAACGATATTGAACCTTCAAAGCGAAGCACTACGTATGTTTCATATTCTATTTCTCGGGAAATGGCATGTCTTCAGCAGGGATCTGGTCTGAAGTCTTTACTCTAATGACTAGGCCCATCCACCCTCGGTCTCGAGATTCGTCTATGCTTGAAAACGGGGCCCTACTGGCCCGGTGAGCAAGCTTGATCAGCCCCTTTGATAGAGTCGGGAACTGTAGAGGCGCATAAGGTGGTCGAGGGTAAATTGACATCCTCGATTTTGCTTACGAAAAATCGGAGGAGAATCACTATTCTCTAGAAAGAGGGGTGGGTCTAGCCAAGATTCATGTCATACCTCTTGTAAAAGGCAATGATGATAGGGTCTAAGGGACCCAATATGAAGGGATAAGTATAAACACTTAGAAAACCCTCCACGTGGGTAGTGATCGATTCTTCGGGCAAAGGAACCACCACATGCTTATTGACCCAGTTGCATTCCTATTGAACCTTGGTGAGGAGACCCTCAATGATTATGCATATGTACCTCGAGACTAGATCACATCGTCCCGGTATTGAGGAAGTATTTTCAACCTTAAAATCGGTAACAGTAGGGCACCCTGCCGGAACAAATTCCTTATGGTGAGGTTCCACCGCAGCCCCCCGCCGGCGGGTCGTGATGAAGAAGCGACTTCCTTTTACGGTACGGTCTTAGAAGTTTTCTCCATTGAAGAACAGAAGAAAAGAGAATTAAGGTGGTATGCGGTTTGATAAAAGTACAAGGAATTTGGGTGCAAAAGTTGAAAAACAAAGGGATTTTTGAAGAAAAATTTGAACGTAAAGTTTGAATGATGAAAATCTAGGGTACTTATAGCTTGCTGGTGACAATTTAGAACCAGTAGTGGCCGACCAACGACTGACAATCATTTAATGCCTTGGTAATTGGACCAGCGGGACGTTTATGTATCCATTTGTCGCTTAAGTCATAGTGGGGTTCGTCGCTTATGTCATAGCTCATCAAGACGGGATTCGAAAATTCATATTGTTTCTCGTCATATTCTCTCTGAGAAACGAGGGGACTATCTGTATATGGTTAAAACCGGGCTCGGACCTTGCGTGACTGATCGAGACTGGAATGTGATAGATTAAGGTTCGACCTTGAACCCATACCGAACCGAGGTACGAGGTTATATCGTCAAATCTCGAGCCCCCGGGATTGAACAAAATCGAGATCGAGGGAAATTTACTAAGCCGCATAACAGAAGGATGGAATATCCGTGACCGAGCGTAGATCACGGCGAAGATCTCGACACGTATTAAGGATAGTATGATTAATTAGCCAATCATGAGATTTCTTACTTCATTTAGAACTATATCAAGAGTAGGACTCCCATACTATATAAAGGGGGTTTGATCAGTTTTAAAACACATCACATTTATGCAACATAAAGCAATACACTGTCTTTTTCTAGCTTTCATTATCTTGTTACTCTGTTCTTATATCAGTTGGGAACTTCTATTGGTTCAAGAGTGATCGAACTCGAGGGCCGAGGCTATTCGATTTGTTTGGTTTGCATTTATTTCTTTTATAGTCAATTTCAGTATTAATATATTTTCTCAATTTGTGCCAAGTTATATCACGTATCCTTAAAATCGCGTACAAATTCAATTCTTATCCATTTTTAGGGTAAACAAACATTTTCAACGGAAAATATTTTTCTACGTGCCAAACAAACCCAAAGTCCATTAACCAATCATTCAACAAAAAACACTAGTTTGAAAGTTAAAAATCTTTGTTACAATTTTCATTTTAGTTGTTCTTTTTTCTTCTAAAAAAGAAATATATAATTTTGAGGTGTTGCAAGCACTGACTACGCTCTCTTTACCTTTTTATTTTTTCTCTGGAGTCACTTGGCCCTCTTTCGTCTGTCACTCGATCAATACTTGAGGTTTTGTAGTAGTTCAATTTCAATAACTGAATATTATCAACTACAAAGTGAAAACTCAAAAAAGTCGTTAAAGGAAGATACTTAAAGTTTTGAGTGACTAGCTATTCTCATGATACTGATGTTCTTCTCCATTCCATTATGGAAAAGAAATATTCTAGTGTTTAAAAATCTATCTAAATCTCGTCATTGGTCATATGTTAATTCGTTTCATGTTCCAATTGGAGGAGCATACATAGTAATTTATATAATGTATTAGGTAAAAGTTACAAGTTTACAGGTGTACGTTTCTCAAGCAGACACGTGGCGGTGATGACATGATCAAGAAGAGTCAGCTGATAACTAGTACCGAATACAGACATGTTACCGGTATTCTGTAAATTTTAAAGGCATAAATGTCGGGGAAGACAATTGAAGATAAGGCACCGGTTGGAAAGAGCAACATTAAAAGAGTAGCCGTTACGGAAAATCATAGCATTTATTCCCAATCGCTATGCATCTATCAAGAGAGGTTTTTATTTATCTTTAAGAAGATCGCGATTTGAGGATCTTGTCTTCTCAAATTTAACTACAAATAGAAGCATTTGTACTCATTGAAGGGATAAAACACTTGAATTACAAAGGCTAATACTCTTTCTCTCATTCTTTTAAACTTTATACGAGTGTTGAGGCAATTTTTTAGTTATTCTTATTTCCGGTGGAATTAATTGAAACTCCAGGCTTGTTATTTTTTTAATTATATTTATTTTATTTCCTTTGCACCTTGTTTCTTTACTAAATCAGGTCAATCTAATCCACGTGTCTATAATTATCCTTATAGATTCAATTGTACCTTTTTTGCGTGTAAACAGTTTGGCGCCCACCGTGGGGCCTAGACAATTATGGTTCTATTTTAATATGTTCATACATACTACCATTCTTTGAAGATTTTTCTACTTTAAGCATACTCCAGATATGGCACGCAATGATGTCGACAACTTGCTCAATGTTGGTGTCGACAACAGCAACGAACATGAGGGAAACTAGGGACTCAACAAGATAATTCAAAGGGTGAAACCCATATTGATGAGAATGAATCAACTCTGAGCCAGGTGGAAAGAAATATTCGACGTGCGGGGAGTCCAACTCCTGATGATTTGGATGACGAATTCATGGCCAATACTGTAAAAGTTTTGAGAGTACAACAACGGGAAATTATGAATCATCTCTCAAAATAGGTCCATATAATGACAGTTTTAGCAAGCATTATCGGTGGCTTCGAAACATTCAAATGTTGGAGTTCGAGCCCCCCCCCCCTTGGCGTGCCTATAACTCAAACGACACCAAGAACCTACAACACTGTTACCGGGGGTAAGATCAAACAACAATCAAGAAGGTGGTGCATGTAGTGGATCTGAAAATGAAAACAATGCAGACAATCCTTTTAAGGCCAATATCATGAGGGAGATAAATGCTCAAATGGATACGAATACTAAGGAATTTAACATGGGGATGGATCAAATACCAGGGTCACCTCCGGTCCTGAAGGGCCCGGACTCGAAGAAGTATATTCAATTATCGTTGAAACCTAGTGCGGCTCCGGAATTGATCCCAAAGAGATTCAAGATGCTAGATACCCCAAAATATGATAGAACATCATATCCACATGAACACATACAACTTATACCACAACTGTGAAGGGAAATGACTTGGCTCCCATGAGATCGAATCACTCTTGCTAAAGAAATTTGGCGAAACCCTAACGAAAGGGGTTTTAACATGGTATCCACTTTTACCCGGACATTGAATAGATTTTTTATGAAATGCTTGCAGATTCTTTCATCAAAGCTCACACTGGAGCGAGGAAAGTTCAAGTTAGGAAAGAAAATATTTTTAGAATCTCTTAAGGAGACTCAGAGTTGTTGCGAGAGTTGGTGATCAGGTTTTGAAAGAAGATAATGTTATTGCCGGCAGCACCATATGAATGGCCAGTGGAAGGATTTATCAAGAGTATCAATACCCTAAACTCCTATGCCTCAAGGAAGTTGAAGGAGATTTTTTTGGAATTTCAAGCAATGACATGGGTTGATATCCATAACCGCAAAGAATTCAAAATTAGGATTGAAAATGATCAGTCCGATTCTCATTGTCTTTCAAAGGTCAAAATCATGGTAGAAATCTAGGAAGGTTCAAGAGTGACCTCAATACGAACTGGAGCCCCTCCGGGAGCTGTTTTCAACCGTATGTGTTAAGGGAAAGGTCAGATACATGGACAGAATATGGGCATGTAATTAGAGATTTGCAGTTGTTGGAAAGACCCGGACCGAACATGAGGACTAATCGTGGTGAAGTAGTAAAACATTGCAAGATAAAGATCCATTGGAGTCCTCGGGACTCAAGCTATCTGATAAATGTGGATTTTGAATACTTATTAGTGCCTTTTAGCTTTTGTTTTAGTCTAAAAGCATTGAATTGTTTTCCTGAAACTGATGAAATGTGCTAAATTGCAGGAATGTTGGAAGTTGGACTCCCAAGATGCAACCCGACTAAAAAAGGAGTAGTCTAAACACAAGGAAACAAAAGTTACAAAGTGCGGATGGTAGATTTTTATCTGCGACCACAGATGATGAAGGAAAACCCATCGGACTTTCTGGAAAATTGCGGACCGCATAAGAATTGTGCGGCCGTAAAAGATGAGCTTGAGATAAACTTCAGAGAATGTGAAATTTCCAAAATTCGAGTCCTTCAGAATTGCAGAAGAAGTGCCTTGCGGCCGCAGAAGTACAAGTGCGGATCGTAGAAGACCAAGTTGCGGCCGTAGTGATAAATCTGTGGACCGGAGAAATGATGCCCTGCAGCCGCAATTAAGAATTGTGCGGCCGTAGATCCCCAGTTCCTGCAAGATGAAGAATTATGCGGACAACACATGGAATTGTGCGCCCCAGAACCTCCCGAGGGGCATTTTTGTTCGAAATTATCAGCTTTGTATAATTGTAACAGTTTCACGAAATTAGGTCAAGTTTTGACATCAACAAGTCCTGTAACCGTTTTTCTTTACTTATTTAGGCAACTTTAGCTTATTTGGTGATTTAACATTGGATTTATCTATTTTAATCTTTTAATATGAGTTTTATTATCTTTTCCTCTTTGTTTTCATCTACACCCACTATGAGTAGCTAGATTTTTACTAGGCTTGTTACCCAACCCTAGGGTGTGAATCTTATGGGTGATTAATTTTATACTTGTTTATGAAAGGGTGTTAATTATTTAGCTTAGTTCATGCTTTAATTATAGAATTAATGATTGAATACATTGATTCATGCCTATTTGACTTAGTCTCTTCTTGAGAAAGAAGGATCTAGTCTAGGTTAACTTAGCTAACAAGGAATTGGAAATTGAGAGATTGATTACCCCAATTAAAGGGTTCAATATAGAGATAGTAACAATCCAACTTGATCTCTTATCAATCGTTTTTGTAGATACCCATTTGGTCTTGAGAAAGCCAAATTGGGCAAAACCACTCTTTGACCGAGAGGTTTTGAGTGGGGAACATAGTGTTGTGAGCTATAATACACCCCAGTCAATAAAATGAGCGTAAAAGTATTTATCACATTAGGCAAACACCTAGGTCATGGTCACATCCCTATGCCTTTTTATACCTTTGGAAAACATTCAAAAACAATCTTCTCTAGTTTTATATCTTTATATTTGCAATTGTTAGCTTAATTTTTGAAGCAGAAACAAAACCCTATTTGTGGAAGTGCAATCTAGATACTTCACTTACTTATTCTGAATATATACTGCTAACTCCCATCTTAACTCCTTGTGGATTCGATCAAGACTCTTGTTGGATTTTATTATTACAAACGACTATGTACCTCTTAAGAGGCGTACATTTCGACGTGATCAATTTTAGGCGCCGTTGTTGGGGAGTTAATAACGATGTTAACTATATATTTGGGTTTGCGTATGGATTATCTTCTTTTATTTATGTGATACTAATTGGTGTGAATCAATTTTAGGTACAATAATGGAAAACAACAATGATCAACTTGGAAACATGCCTTTGGGGGATGTGGACGTTGAGGATGACCAAGTTGAAGAGGTTCCTCTTGAAACTCAAGCAAATAGAAGAGGCATGCGCCTCAAGACAACGTCTCAGTTCCACCCCCACATCCACCAAGAGTGGCTCCACACCGGGTGTTGCCCAATGAAGGGTATGCAAGTGCCATAGTCCTGCCCTGTATATGCCTTAGTTGAAGTTATTGTCTTCCTTATTGTCTTGTTACCTCTTAATTATTGAGTTTCTTCTATGACCTTGTGCTTATATGCTAGTGTCTTAATTGTTGCGATTGCATACTTAGTTATCACGTACTTTACCTGTCCTGTCATTTTTGTAAAGTTTGTTGTATTCCTTCAGTTTTTACAGGGTTCCTTTGTTGTCGTGTACTAATACCCTTGATTGTAGAAATTCTTGTAAATAGAGTTATTGGATTGTTGTTGTTGATTTAAATTATTGTTTGAGGGATCGGGTTGCACGCCGCAACAAGTGAAATAAGGGAGGTGGTGAAATAATGGAGGATATTTATATTGTGATATTGTTATGGTACTATGGGATTGGGTTGCACGCCGCAACATGTCAAATAAGGGTGGACTGTTATGGTGAAATAAGGGTAATTTATGATATTGATATTATATGGTGGGATTGGGTTTTGCGGCGCAACATATTTTATTTATTGTTATGATATTGATATTGTACGGTGGGAACGGGTTGCATTCCACAACAGGTGAAATAAGGGTGAATTGATACGGTGGAATAAGGATGAATTATGATATTGATATTACATGGTGATGTAACGACCCCGTCAAGTCGTTCCGAGAGTTGTAGCACCATTCCCCCATTTTCTGCTTCTTTTGTGTTCTACATCTGTTATATGACTTGCCGGATTAGTTGGTTCGGGTGCGGAGTGATTTCAGAGTGAATTGAGACACTTAGTCTCTTAATTGGAAGCTTAAGTTGGAAAAGTCGGCCGGATGTCGACTTATATGTAAACGACCTCGGATTTGAATTTTGATGGTTCTGTTGGCCCCGTTAGGAGATTTTGGACTTAGGGGTGCATCAGGAATGTGATTTGAAGGTCCATAGTAGAATTCAGGTGTGGATGAGAGGTCGTAGGTGCGAAGGCCTGGGAAAAACATATAAATACGGGACTTTGAGGTTTTTCACCACTTTGAGCTCGGATTTTGGAGGTTTTTGAGAGGGATATTGAAGTGACTACCGAGGTAAGACCCCTGTGTTCATTTTTCTTCAATAATGATGTTTCCCTACTGATTTTACGCATAGTTGGTGAGTTTTTGAGGTGAAAATTTGGGAGTTTAGGGCTAGAGAATTGGGGAGTGAATTTTGCGAAATTAGATGACCTAATGGTGTCGGATTTTGATAAATTTTGTATGGTTAGACTCGTGATTGAATGGACGTTTGGGTTTTATGACTTTTGTCGGATTTTGAGACATGGGCTCGGGGAATTAATTATGGAATTAATTCCTTTAGCCTATATTAATCATATCATACTGCTTGTGGCTAGATTCGGGGAGTTTGGAGAATGATTCGAGAGGCAAAGGAACCTTGGAGTCGTGTTGTAGGTGGATTGAGGTAAGTAATAGTTTTAAATCTGGTCCTGAGGATATGAAACCCCATGTTATTGTATTATGTGAGTATTTTTGGGGTGACGCACATGCTAGGTAACGGGCGTGTGGGCGTGCCCCGTGGGAATTGGGACTTGGTACATTCCGTGAAACTAAAAAGTTGAATAAGCTTATTGTTAGCTATGTGCCCTTTCCGTGTTAGGCTATGTGTTGGTGCTGTAAAGACCCATAGTGGTCGTGATACCTGTTGAATCTTCCTGCTTATTGTTACTTGTACTCAGTCGTAGTGTTACTCGCATATTATACCTCAATCTCTGTTATTCCCTGTTGATACATTATATCATTCTCTTTTGGGCTAATTTCCCTCTTATTACTGAGGACTGTGAGACTAGAGAGGTTGATGACTGAGTGAGGCCGGGGGCCTTTTTGTGAGGTATTGATACCATAGCACGTGAGTTGCCCGTGCGAACCATGATATTTATACTATAGCACGTGAATTGTCCATGCGGATTCTGATATGATACTGTAGCACGTGAGTTGTGTGTGCGGATCTTAATATGATACTATAGCACGTGAGTTGTCCGTTCGGACTATAGTGCTTGGGTTGTAGGAGCCTCTCTGGAGTCTGCACACCCCCAGTGAGCGCATATACTAATTCAATGTGAGTATTGAGGCCTGAGAGCTGAGTGTCTGAGCTATTGAGAGAGCTTGAGTGACTGTTGCCCTGAGAGGTTGCACTTGTTTCATTTGTTGCCGCACTTAGCTGATTTTTGTCATTGTTCTAAAATTTTTGGAAATATTTTATCCGGTTTTACCTGAACTTGGTAATGTGTAACTGTTTTGAGTTAAATTTCCGGAATTGAAACATGCCTACTTTAATTGTTGAGATTACTGAAATGTACTGTAATCGTATAGCTCGTCACTACCTTCTAGTTCCTTAATTATTATTGTTACTTACTGAGTTGGTTGTACTCGCGCTACACCCTGCACTTCATGTGCAGATCGAGGTGTTTCCAGACATGGAGGACGATGATCTCGTGCGTGGTTGAGTATCGGAGATTTACGACGTAGCTGCCGGCGTTCGCAGACCTTGTCTCTCCTTCCTTGTTATCTTTTCTTTTCTATATTGGTATTTTGACACAGACTCTTGTAGCCACTATTTCTTAGACTGGTTGTTTAGATGCTCATGACTTGGTGACACCCTGATGTTTGCGGTTATTTTTCCACACTATACTATGAGTTTAACACCCATTTTTACGAAAACTCTGTCATATAAAATCTTTTGATTTATCTTTTGTGAAACATTGGAAGTATTTTGAAAATCGACTTGCCTAGCACCATCGATAGGCGCCATCACGACGGGTTAGGATTTTTGGGTCGTGACAAGTTGGGATCGGGTTGTGCACCGCAACATATTTTGTATTTTTTGTATTCCCTGTTTTATTGTATTGGCTTCAGTTCCTTCGTACGAGACTCTTAGAATTTATAATTCTGGTTCTCACTATTTTTTGAGGATTGAGTTATTGACGTTGACCTATTGACTTTCCATCATTTCCTAAGCTCTTTTCCTCATACTATTATTCTAATGAATTGATTTACAAAGTAAAATTTACTACGTGTAGTCATTACCTCATGTCCGGCTGAGTTGTTAGTAATATAGCGATTTGAAATAAAAGAATTAATATCATGCTACCTTGTGTGAATTTTAAGTTGAAACTCTCCTTATATTTTGGTATTTACCATTTCTAATAGTTGTCATATTTTACTTCAATTGATTTCTAAACTCAATCCCCTTAACCTATATGAGGTTTTTATTTTACTTAAAGGAATTGTTATTATATTTTAATTTAATAAATTCTATATTAAATTCAGTAGCTTATTCTATGTTGTATTTTATTTGAAAATGTTATTTTTTCTTCACCCAAATGGTTTCTAAAACAAACTCCTCTTTCTCATCGATTTCCTAATTGGTCTAGAAACTGTAAGCTTACTTTATGATATATAAATAAAATCTCTTGGACATCTTAATTAGCATTCGACACATATATTATGTACTGAGTAGCACGAGCATTTTGCTGCGCAAAGTGTTATGGAAAGAAGTGGGCACAAGGTGCCATGTGTGTTAAAGGTTTGGAAGTTGTGATTTATGATATGAGATCAGGAGAAGTGGGATTGTTGAAATTGTGTATTAGAAATGACTTGATTGGTTGAGTTGACATCGTTTTCGCCACTCGAGAACAATTATACTTCATCCGTACCCTAACTATGTTGTTGTTTAATTATTTGGTTATTTCTCGTTCCTTTCGTGTTTCCCTTATTGTCATTACTGTATTTACTCTGATTTGTGTCTGCTATTGGCATTTCTTTGATATTCCTTCCTTGTTAGCTTTATGTCATACCCTGTACAGGTTTAGATGTTCAGTGTGTGTCTTGACCTGGCCTCATCACTACTCTACTGAGGTTAGACTTAATACTTACTGGCTGCCACTGTGGTGTACTCATGCTACGCTTCTGCACTTTTTTTTTGTGCAGAACTAGGTACTTCGGATCGAGTCAATTTTTGAGACTTATGCTTGATGTGGCTGGGGACTTCAAGGTACACCTGCCGGGCGTTCGCAGGATCCGAAGTCACCCTCTATTGTATTTATTTTCATCGTTTCCTTCTATTCCGGAATAGTGATGTATTCATTATTTAATGTACTACTAGAAAGGCTTATGACTTGTACTACCGATTTTGGGATATTGTATCATGCTGAGACTATTGGTTTATTTAGAAATTTTCTGATTCATGTTCAATAGTTGTTTAGTAGAATTCGTTATCTTATCGGTATGTGTTAGGATTACCTAGTTTTAGAGACTAGGTGCCATCACGACTCCTTCGGAGGGATTATGGGTCGTGGAAAGTTTGTATTAGAGCTCTTGGTTCATAGGTGCTACGAGTCCTAAGAAGGTTTAGTAGATTCTTGCGAATCGGTAGGGAGACGTCTGTACTTATCTTCGAGAAGCTACGGAAACTATTAGGAAATTCTACCTCTTTAATTCCTTATCATGCGATATTGATTCAGCTCGAAGCATATATCTTATGTTCCTTTGCATCCACTCGTGTATGATATTGCACACTCAATATCAGATATGCGCCGAATTTTCATGATGTTGTGGATGGGATACGAGGGAGCCAGGGATGCTCAAATATTATCTCAACATGTCGTCCAGACTGAGGATACAGAGGTATTAAGAGAGCATTCAGTTGTTCACATGAGGGTGCACCGGGTTCTGGCATCTGGTTGATAAGTACGAGCTTGGGGGGAGGTGGGTTAATTGGTTGACTAGTCGCCACGATCGTGGTGGGGTCACGAGGTGGATGTTTATTGAGGATAGTTGATGGTATTAGAGGCTATATGGTTCGTATGGTATTCCTACTCAGTGGAAAGTACATATTATCATTCAAGGCACTGAAGGAAGCGAGTTTGACGGTCACGAGAATGGACATGCGCTTAGTAGATAACTTGGAGTACCTTGTGATTGGTGTTGTACAAGATGTGAAGGTCAATGGCTTCGCGCCAAGTGAGGGAGTCCACTAGCGGCATTCATATTTCAGAGTCAAGTGTTACATCAGTTTTGGCTTGAGATGTGTATATATATGGTATTGAAAGGTTCCCCAAAATTTGTATCTGATTAAGATCTGAGATCTTGCATAGGATGATGTGGGGGCTTATGGTGTTTCTGTGTCATTAATGGATCTACATTTCAGTATCAAAAGGGAGTTGGAGAAACAACTTTAGATTCACACAAGGTCTATTCAGCGTGGGCATCTTGGTTGAGGCACTATGGGGTTGCTTTAGAGGAAATGCGGTGGTTTATGAGCTTCTAGGATACGTGGTTCGTGCTAGGATCTTCTGCATTTGGGCGTTGGTTTGGATCGTTGGGTATCGACAGGAAGAAGTGTTACCCCATAGGAAACACGAGGAGTACCCAAAGAAACCGATCAGCTCTGTGGTGTTGGGTCAACATGGAAATGGGAGTAATTGGTCCTCTTTGTATGTGAGTTCTCTACCGACATTTGTGTTACACCCCATGTTTTTGTACGTGAGAGTACATCGTAAGTCAATTGATGTAAGCTCAGAAATAAGATTCTATTTTATGGAATATAAAGTAAGTTTATCATGTTACGTTGGAGGTTACAAATATTTAAGATCATGAATAACGAGTACTAAGAGGGTTGGAAAGCTTAGAAGCTAAACCAATTGAAGAAAATAAGTTTTGTCGAAATTCGACGAGTTTGGAATGTTATAACATGTACTTTAGGGTGAGACTATGGTTCATTACATGATAAGGAGGTTATTCTATGAGTTAATTTTTATCGTATGATAGTTGTGATCTACGTTTTGAAGTCAAGAAAGTGGTGGAACAAAAGTTGGCAAAGGTCTTCACAAGTTACAAGCTCATGCCATAAGGTAGTCAACATAAATCCATGAAGAGATTATATTTAAGATGATAAGAAGTTATTCATATTGGTCTTAAATGATACAAAGGTGTATAAGGGTGGATAACAAGTATTAGAAGTTAAACGAATCAAGGATGTTGTCAGTCGTATTTTCGTGTAAACCTAGAGGTGCTTAATACACTCAAGAGGTAGTGTTTTAAGGTATTGAATCATATAATATCCGTATCAAAAGTCTTGAAGTCAAACGAGTTATGAGACAAAAGTCGACAAAAGTTGTCGCAACTTAGGTTCATAATTTTACTTGAACATTAGGTCAAATGTTACTAAGATTTTTTCCCAATTTACTTAGAATTATGGAGTGATCTAACCACCAAATTAAATATATATGAGTCTAGTTTCTAACTCATTAAACCATTCGTCGATACGATCTTGGAGAAAAGAGTTATTCGCATTTTCGTAAGACTGCGGCAAACACCTCTCTATGGGGCCCACTTAGGCGGTTTAAGACATTTGGATCTATATATGACGCCTACAACCCGTTTTAAGCAATTTATTTTCACTATATTCAGACCTTAGAACCCTAGTAACACTCTCTCAAGGTTCTCTCAATATTCAAGACCCAAACAAAGGGCAAACAACACAAATTAAGTGTCGGGAATCCCGTGGCGCTAGTAAGTTTCTTTTTCTTCTTGTTGTTGCTCATTTTTGTGTTGTTCCAGCTCGTGTGGGAGGTTTTTTTAAGGGGTTTATGTTCTTTAAATACTCCCTAAATTTCTTAATATCAACCCTAGGTGATTTCAAGCCTTCTAAAGTGATTCTAGTGCCGAAAAACACAAATTGATTGCTAGTTTTGCTTTGTTGTTGTTGTGGCAGCATTGGAGGGATATTTAATGAAAAATTAAGGTCAAATTGGAGTTTTTATTTCTGTATAAATTTAAGGAACCTCTTAATCTATATGTATTTAATATTATCCAAGTTGCGTCTAAGTCATTGAAGCTAGAACTCGTGAAATATATATCGAAAGGCTTGGTAGTAATGTTATCGGTTGGTGGATGTTTTGGGAGGGTCAATATGATTAACATTGATGTTGTTTGGGGTTTTTAGTGATTGTTTTCACTTGTGTTAATTCATATAAATAGGTGAGGTTCTGTCCGTTTCATCGTAAAATAGGTTGTGATCGGTACATAATAGTTACGACGCTTAAACGTTAACGATAGTGTCATTTCTCCTATTGTAGTCTAAGGAGTTGTGAATTTTTCATATCTTGAGGTTGGGACAGTATATACAAGGTATTTGAATCTATCCCTTTCCTTCTTTTTCACGACTCTGATTGTACATAATGCGATGAACAAGCTTCTAAAGATACTCTACTCTTAGAAGCTAGCAGTACTTACATAGTTTCCCTTCTTATGGAACAATTGATGTTGAGGTGGCTTCTCTTATTATTATGTTATCAATGTTGTTGGTACTTCCTGATTCTTATAATATTCTCGATGAAGAGTTAGCCCTAATGATGTGTACGGAGAATATCAACCTTACGTCGCTCCGAAATGTTCAAAACATGATTCCAATGACTCCTGCATGTATTATATATATGTATCTATTTTACTCTACCGAGCCGCGCTATAGTCGGCCGGGTATGGCACCTATTGTGCAACCAATGATCGTTGGGTTTACCGAGTCCTCTTTAAGGCCAGGTATGATATGATGATGATGATGCACACAGAGGCGAATGTTCTATGAGTATGATGATGCCCACAGAGGAGGATGTTTAAAAAGATTATGTGTATATATATATATCATGCGTTTCATGTTAATGTCTCTTAGAAGCACTCAGATGCTACAGGTTGTATCTCCTACATCTATCTTTACATTACTGTTCTTATTTATGCTTTCCTGCCTTATATACTCAGTACTTTATTCGTACTGACGTCCTTTTATTTGTGGACGTTGCATGTCGTGCTGCAGGTCCTGATAGACAGGTAGACACAACTCCCCCACCACAATAGGCTTTCCAGTTCAGCGGTTATAGGCGAGATCCCTTCTCCGGACTTGCCGTGGTCTTGGTGTGCATTTTTGTTATAGATATTATGGGTATGTCGGGGCCCTATTCCGGCTATGTTGCATTACTTATGCTTCTTTAGAGGCTCATAGATAGGTGTCGACTCATGTATAGTTTGGTATGCCTTGTTGTTTAATTTTTGTTGCATAGTCTTTCATGGCAGCGTTGTAGCTCGTACCTTTTATGTAGTTTCTTAGCAGTCATGTCATCCTATGTGATGTATGTTCATGATCCATATCTACCATTATATTGATCTCGTTATTCCTTAAAGATAATAAGAAGGTTAAATAAAATGTATGTTGGTGCTCGGCAAGTATGGCCCGGGTGCTAGTCATGATCCTCCAGTTTGGGTCGTGACAAACTTGGTATCAGAGCAGGTCTGTCCTAGGGGTCGTCTATGAACCGTGTCTAGTAGAGTCTTGTTTATGGGTGTGTTGTGCACCACACTTATAAGCAAGAGGCTACTGGGCATTTAGGACTGTTACTCTTTCTTCTTACTCTAGATCGTGTGATAGAGCCAATCATAAGAACTCAATTTCCTTAATTCTATCTTATTTATAATACGACGATACATACATCTAGAAAGATTGAGGGTAAGAGATTGCAATGTGGCTGTGGAAGAGTTGAGTCAGAGGAACTCAATTTTACATCATGCTTATGATGAGTAAATGTGAGGGCTTCAGCAGATCATGTGTGTACTAAGATGTGTTAGTTTCTTAATAAGGAGCTCTAAGGAAATAATATCTATCTACCCATATGGTAAAAAGAAAAAAGAGAATCAGAAGGTAGATACGAGTTTTAGCAAGATAAAGAAGGGTACGAGGTACCTAGTTAATAAATATTATCAGTATTTATAATCCTGGCAGAGAACTATAAGCATATTTTAGTTGCTTTCAAAGGTAACAGAGATATCTACAATCGTCCATACCAATCTCAATTATGACCAATGGGAGCTAACTGAAATAATTTAAGAGAAGGATAGGATATCATGATCCAGCTGGGGTTAGAGTAACAGAAAATTGTGGATAGATTGTTATCATTATTTAACATTTTTGAAGGATAGTGCAGAACATGGTAATAGTTCTCATTTGGAGATAGGCATATGGTCACTCTAGAATAGAAAAGTCAGATATGAATACTAGAATATTCAGAAATTTCAGAAGATAGGCACTAGAATCCTTGAAGGGATAAATATTTGCCTTAGTATGTCTCCAGCCACTAGTAAAAAAAAAGAAGAAGAAGAATGATAGGCGTCCCGAAGAGCCAGTGATATGAAGCAGGGAGAGCTAAATGTGAAAGAACGTCATGTTGAAGTCTTTATAATAGGGCGATAGACAGAGATATTAGCATGAGAATAAGAAGAGAGTAAGTGAATCATTATGAGTAATAGGTGTTAAATGAGTGATAGCGGTAAACCAAATATGGTATAATGATAAAGTCTATAGTCAAGTGAAGAAAAAAATGAGAGGAGACAGGCCTTGAGAGAATACAAAAGTATAAGCCATAAAGCCATAAAGCCATACCCTCATTTCGAGAAATGAGTTGGTGACTTATACGTGATTACCATAAGGAAAAGTTATACCCCCCAAGTAATAGAAATTAGTATGGGATAGTAAGCAAAAAAAACGAACATGAATTAGGGATCAAAGGAATTGGTAATAGTCGACATCGTTTCAAAGA